>PNEQ01036954.1:0-19099 GCA_003012365.1 Medauroidea extradentata
ACATCTTTTGTAAATGTTCATTGTAAATGTCCATTGTAAACGTCTGTGATGAATTAATGTTTCTAGTCGCATCGCTGTGTAGTAATATACTATGTCGTAAATAAACGTTTATTGATAGAAATATTTCGTAAAAAATATTAACAGAAGCGTAAAATAACGAGATCTGAAGCAGAAATCGTTGGAACATATTCCAAAGTCTGTGTAAATATATGTTGAAAGAGTTAAACCGTTTAGAATGCTGCGTAAGAAGGCGGCAACCAGTGAAATCGAACGTAGCTCCGTCGCTAGCGCGCCGCGAGCAGAATTCAAGCCGGTTGCGGGTGGGTAGGCAGCCCACTTGCCAGTTCTGTGTTGAATCGAAACACACTGTACATTTCGCAGATACATTCCAGGTCACGTTGAACGCCAATTATGTATACTTCATTGTCACGTCTGTAACTTGCTCGCGGCTGTTACGAAACGCGTTTGACTACTGCAAGCCAATAGTAAATTAATAAATAATGCGAAGTGCTATCGCTTGCTACCTGTTTGTACGGTTATAAGCCAATAGATACTCGATTGTGGCCAGTGGGTGTATAGGACTGACAAGTCTAGGCTGCTGTCTGATGAATCCGCGAAATTGGCGTACCTCTAGCTATCATCTTTAGTAGGGGAGTTCCAAAGGCCACCTTCTGGCTCTTTCATCTGACCAGTACCATATTATTGCATTGTTACCCAAGTAACATTATGTCAAATTTTAACTCAGTTGGGATGCCAGTAAATGCATGCTTGAAAAATGGGTTGCAAAATTTTAACCGTGAAGACATACATTTACGAACGAAGAAAGTTAAATAAAAGCTCGTAACAATGAATATTTGCTGCTAAGTCTATATATTATTTTTGTCGTAATAAACATGCACGATGGGCGAATGCATCTTAATTAACAATGGAAAGTAACCGGCACTCTTTAAAGTGGCCACTTGTCTAAAAGTATTTTGCGCGTTCGATGCCTGAAAATACGTATGGGGTAAGGACGACTCAGTACAATCATCACATGTCACTCTGATCTCTAGGCGCATGTCACTGAACTAGCACGCAGTCTTCTCGCTGATAGAGTACCTGTGTGAGACATCCATAATCGGTTTTTCCAACCCGTCTTAAAATAGATCTCATTTGGGCAGTGCTCAAGTTGAAGCTTATTTGTGTTTCCAAATGATGGGTATTTCACCAATGAAACACGACTTTGTTAGACTTCACTTAACTAGGAAAAGCTTAAATTTTGAACCGAACAAATTTTTGCAATTTGGTGCACAAAATGTGTAGTCTAGTGTAGTAGCTACCAATCAAATTACTCAAAGTGAACATTACAAGACTGAAAAAAATGTCTCGTTTATCAGTATTGTGAATTGATGTTATACGTGATGTTAAATGATTTGTATGTAAACTTGGCAGAGTTTAAAACTAACGAATGATTTCTTGTAAATAAGTATCGTTCCCCATGCATTCGTAAATTTTATAAACGACACCCACCAATACAGTGCACACAGAACCTCAGTGATATGCATATACGGGATGATATGTAAACATAGAAATTTCAAACTTCGTTGTTATTTTTACGTGGAAGCGACACTGAATAACAATGATAATAAATACCTAGTTATAGAAGACTATAATAGGTTTCATAGATAAAAATTATATTTCTCGGCAGCGTCTATTTATTTTCTGTATGGACAGTACATGTCTATGAACTATTTACGCAACGTATGTACTAAAATTTAATTTGTAAATGTGCCACACGTGCGCATAGGAGCACTAAGAAAGTCGGTATAGTAGCATTGTTTCCCAGACATCCATGTTAGCACTCCTCAGTCAACTATATACTTACAGACTTGTACTGTAACAAGTGTAAAGTTTACATATTCACTAGGCGGAAGTATGGTAACTGTCCCATACTGCGTCTGTGACAATAACTTCCTAAACATTTTAGGAAGTTTTTTTTACAGTGTAACTTCGGGCGCTTGAATAATGCAATACTTAAAACACTTCAATTGTGCTTGAATGCCGGTGGCACGCTATATTGTGTTAGGCAAGTCCTCTGCCTTGGCTGACGGCTACCGTCGGCAACTGCCTATTTTCTGCTGGTGGACTTTCAAGGCTGAAAAATTCCACATTCAAACTTTGTTAGTTTAGTACCTTTTGTGTGCAGTTTTGCTTTGTACAAATGCTATTAATGAATTTGTGTTAGTGAGGAAGAATCACTGTCACGAACACTTATTTTTATACCGAAATAGCACTGGCTGTTATACTCTATTGTGAATACTGTACCAAAATTATGACTGTTCAGCGATAAAAATATTCCATTCTCGAAACAGAAAACTTTCCTCGTACATTGCTGCAGACAGTGCTTTTATCAGTAGGCTCTTCATGTAGCTTGAACTGTCTATTTAAAGAGTCTGCAAGAGCTATCCCAGTAGTTAAAAAATACGAGACGTTTATCATGAAATCTTACTAACAAATAAAATAAAGACAATCTGATACCTGGGGGTTTTCGTTTCCGTTGCTTCCATAAAAAAAAAACTTCTTATAAAGAACAAGGATATATAACGTCGTTGAAAGTTTCTTGCAATAGGGCACTACAGTACGTTAACAATAATTTATTTAAATTTGCTTCCTTGATGACATCCATGTACTGAATTAAACGATGGAAAACGGAGGAAACTAAAATATAAGTATAACAATTCGTAGGTATGTTTGGACTACAAATTGAGTGGAAAATGTACAATGTGTACGTATAATTGTGTTGCAGACGACGATACTTGACTAAATATGTAAAAATGATTAAAAAGGATTGTGAATAACGTAGATATGCATACTTAAAAATATGGAAATGAAAGACTTATAGGTAAAATATTACGAAACTACTTGAATTCACATACATAATTTCGAATACTGTGTTGTAATATCACGATCATATATCATTAATTAATTAATTACTAACATATTCTTTGAGATGACAGTATGAAGCTGTCATATTACCATCACAGAATTCATTACATCATATGTGTTTGTTAAGATTCAATAATGCACACTGAAATGAACAGTAAAAGTAGTTGTATATGGAAGAGAACTTACTGTCAAGACAAATGATTTGTCAATGAACCAGTGCCGGATGCTGTGATGAGATGCTGGTCAATTACAAATCTGAGTCTGTGTCTGACGAGATCAAAAACGAGAAGCGTTACACAAATGAAAATATTTGCTACAGTCAATCGTATATAGTATATGTTTGTATGGTGAAACAATTTCGCATTAAATGTGGTTCGGGATAAAGTGAGCACTAAAAATCGCACTGCTTCAGTTCTATTTTTAGTCAATTCGCATCTTTCTGAGCGTAACGGCTAACGATGGGAAATATCTAACCTCTCTGGACACTTCACTTGATGTTCGCGTGTGTAAGATCAATTGTGCAGTCAGTAGGAACATGTAAAGATTGATAAATTTTTTTACTAATTACTTAAAATGCAATTATGCCGATTTCTGTTCATTTGGTTTCACTATTGTTGTATTTAAATAGAAAAATTCACCGAACTATACTGCCTTATTTCTCTGCCAACCATACAAGCAGTAACGCAACTGTAATTAACGTTGATTGTAAGCAGTAACGGGTGGTGATAGTTTTCAAAGGTTAAATTTTTAGTGCTCACTTTATCCCGAACGACATGTATAGTAGCGCCGACTCGACGGCGCGCGGTAATGTTGATTCACCTATTTATGTTAAAAGTTAGGCACAGGGAAACATTCGTCCACTTGAGCGCTAGTATCGCTAATGGGTGCAAACTGACTAACCACAGAGCCTTCCTGAATATTGAGTTACATAAAGTTGATAATTTGAAATTTTAAAATAAATTCGAATGACTTCTGTAATTTCCAAGCCTATTAAAATTTAATTTTACTGTAGTTTCGTATTTTTCTGGTCTCTTAGCGGTAACAGCGAAACAAGAGGCAGAAATGTTCCCTGTGCCAAACTCTCCCATAAGACAACACATTTTTCTTTCTAACCTGTAGCAGCAAACTTAACGGCGCGGCGTTTCGAGCGGCGCGGAAGAACCAGACGCCTCTATGAATGCGTTTCAAAATTCGCACATGAGCTCGTTATAACGAGAGAACTTTGAAGACCATAGTGTCTAAAATAAGAAATGTTTTTTTTTTTTTGTGACTGTAGGCATTAATTTATATTCAGTTTCAATCTACACACAAGTTCTTGTTTATGTTGTTTTGTTTACATTAAAGAGTGTCAGGAAACTATAAATTATCTGAAAGAGTATAAGTAACTAGGGCTTCAACAGTTCTTATTTTATCCGGAATCACCAATAAGAAAATTCTGGTTGTAAAATAAAAATAAACTGAATAACCTACGTGTAGAAATAAAACCGAATACGACAAGCACAAATCAAAAAGCATTATTATTTCCATTTAAATCTGTAACTATTCACTGGCTTGCTGTGAAAAAATTTCCTAAAATGTTTAGGAAGTAATTAACCTAAACACGGTATGGGGCAGTTATCATACTTCCGCCTTGTAAATATGTAAACTTTTACAGTTGTTACAATACAAGTCTGGTAAATTCAGTATACATTTAACTGTTTTATAAAAAAAGTTTAATAGTGCTACCATGAATGCCTAGGAACAACTCTACCATACCTAAATTCTTAGCGCTCCTATACCCACGTGTGGCAAATTTACAAAGAATTTTTTGGAGTGTATGAATACTTATAATTAATTAGAATATATGTTTATTCCTTGAAAAAAATACATTAAAAAATCAATGTGAAACAAAGCATATGTTACTCCGTTTGCATTACGCAATAACGTGTACGATTATTTTTGTTTTTCTAAATTACAAGGAACAAAATGACAAAAATTGGGAGAGGGGCATCCTAAGACTACACATCACTTTGAAAAAACACTTAGAGCAGGCCCTGTGTATTTTACACAACGAAATTTTAATTGGCTGTAAATCTATGAAACACGCGGAAAACAGTTTTTTTTTTGTTCTAACAAAATGTACGTAGGCCTATAACATGACTAAATCACACTTCTGGTGATGTATTTGGATGATTCAACGTGATTCAAAGCCCATATATATATATATATATATATATATATATATAAAGTTAACTTTTTCTAAATTTTTCTCTGTATAGCTAGCTTGATCGCATTCTGCCTAATGATCGCTCTGTAACCAAAAACTATATAACTGTCCCAAACACTATACTACCCTTACAAATTACATTAATATTAATTTTGCACAAAACAGAACATTTTTGGTTCCATAGTTTTCATGTAAGTGTACATCAAAGTAATTATTTGACTGATTTTGCTACTTACCCAAAGGAAAAAAAAATCAGTAAATGTATTTAGCTACTGAATGACACCTTTGATATGTCACGTAACACTATTTTGTAAAAAAATACAGATACTCGTAGATACGCAGCAATTAAGGTATATTAATGACAATTTAAAGTTACAAATAATTTATGTATGGTGAAACAAATTCGTATTAAACGTGGTTCGGGATAAAGTCAGCAGTCAGAAAAGCCCTGCTTAAGTTCTATTTTCAATCAATTCGTATCTTTCCCCGCGTAACGGCTAACGGTGGGAAATGTCTAACCTCACTGCAAACTTCACTTGATGTTTGGGCGTGTAAGATAAATTTTACAGTCAGCAGAAATATATGCAGTTAGATAAAAACAAGTTTATTAATTACATTAAATACAATTATGTCGATTTCGGTTGATTTTGTTTCAGTATTGTTGTATTTAAATAAAAAATACACCGAACTATATTGCGTAATTTCGCTGTCAATCATACAAACTGTAAGGGGACTATAGTTAATGTTGAATTATATGCAGTAACAGTCAGTGATATTTTTGAACGTTAAATTTTCAGTGCTCACTTTGTCGCGAACGAACTATAAGAGAGTTTCTCCCATGTTAAAGAGTATGGAAATGTACAATGTCGAGAGGACGACTGGAATACTCAATTGTCGATAAAATTTTGACGTTTACGACTCATTACGCAGAAACTATGAGAGATACAAAAGTTTCCTAAGAGAAAGATTTTATCATAATTTATGTATAAAATAAGAAAAAGAAATTTGGTACAAATATAAAAATAAATAAAGATGTTGAAAACTGAGGTGATTCGCGCCCTTAAGCAACGATAACTTTACTTTTTGTCTCAGATGAACGAAGTAAGCTAATACATGGCTAAAATTTACACCACTCTATTAAAAACTTCAGAACACTCAGTGTAGTACAATTTTCATTTTCAACCGTTGCTACCTCTGCAAATTTTTTGAAAGGAATTATTTTTATTGTTTACTTTCGTGAAGGGTTGAGAGGATTTTACGCATGGTATTAGGAAGAAAGGCGGTAAGGGCGTGTGCATATTTCTCCCTCCACTGGTGGGTCTCTGACTTCATCTGGCGGTCAGACGGCGTGCAGCCAGCTGTGTCCCTAGTGTTTCCCAGCAACCTGTTCGCCGCCCTTAGCTCATCGTATACCATACAGCCTACATAGTTTCGGAGAAGTCTGTGTTTTACTGCTATACGATTATATGTTATTATAACAGCATACGTTGTATAATATTTATTAAATTACAGCTAATTGTGATGTGTTGGTATATACGGCATGGTTTACTTAAATATGTCACTATGCGCTGTGTTTGAATGTAACTAGAGCAGCGAACCGAGCAAAGACGAATAAAATACTTCCGTTTTCAATCAAACGAAGATTATTCACGAGCAGTGAGTGAAATGCTGCCAAAGGGCAGATAGCATTAATGTAAACAATGGTATGATTTGACAAGTAGATTAGTAACTGTTACTTCCTACAGTTTAGTATAAATATTTTAATTACTTACCCAATACGAAATTCAGTACGTATTTTGATGAACGCGTTTCAGTGAAGAGTGTTTTTGCTAAAGTCTGCGGGAAAAACTACCAAACTACTCACAAATCTCCAGAAAGGTATAAAGATTAGCAATAAACATTTACAGGATTAATTGAGCACCTAAACGAGTCACTTAATTGTAGGTACATCACAGCAGTTAAACTAAGCCAAGATGTTCTAGTTTTTTGTTTCAGAGGAATGCGTCACCAGAACACGTATACATAACCTATTATAAGTTAAAATACAGACTAAGAAATTACACTTTTGTAGGCATTCGTGTGGCGTTGTTTCTATGAAGAAAAACATAAGACAGAGCTGAAGAATCATGTTTATTAAATTTAGCATCTGATATTGTCAAACAGTTAACATTTATCTCAGACAGTGCAGTTTATTACTTCGTAGAGAACTACTCATGTCATCAGAATTATTCAATGAACCTCCAAATGCTTTTGAAGAAGACGTTTCACAAGTAAACATTCGTCCTGAAAATGTTGTATTGTCGAAACATACAGTAAGATAAAGGTTTCAGATCTGTTGATGGATATGTTGCACTTCGCTTTAGATTATGTATACCCAAAATTAGGCTTTGTGTATCTGACATGAAATGAAATAATTGAAAGGCCTCACAGTTAACGGGTGGGTTGGTTTGTCCAGAAAAATATTTTTTGAAAACATTTCAGTTGCAGAGAAACGTTTTGTTGATTTTCATGGAGAGTTTTCTGCAAAAAATTAGAACATATTTTAACTGCTCACCAACATAATTCTAAATGAAATTGTAAACACGCTCTCACGCAGCTTTTCAACGTTGTCCCTTTTTTGATTGGACTAGAACTTACGTATGTGCAAAGTATTTTAATGTAAATAACCAATACGATAAAGACAAGAAAGGAAAGTATGTAAGAATATGAAGACAATACGGAATTGTGGATAAAAAAAACTTTCTGAGTGTTCTGAATTGTTAGTAGTCATCTTTAAAACAAACTTTAACATTTATTGTTAACTTCGAACTTAAAGATTCTAGCCATGATAATGCGTAATATTATGTATTGTTCTTTTAGTTGTACACAACTGTATTTATTTATTGTGCGTCATTTATTTTATATGATTAATCGACGTAACTTCCATGCACGTGGAGCGCAAGAGAGGACATTGTCCGTGCTATTTTGCATTATAGCGCCCGTAAAACGTCGTCGAACAATATTTCGCCATCAACATTATCGTCTCCAATTTAGTCTAGGACTCGCGTGGTGTGCTTATCATTAGGCAATTTCTGGACATTCTGTATAAGTAGGTTTTCTCTCATTACTAGAGACCTGAAAAATTCGCGTTTTTATTTATAGGTGAACACTAGAGTTTCAGCAACTATATGTCTGCATCATGTTCACAATAATTGACCGTTGACTTTGTCGACAATTCGTTACAGTAGCCGAGTCAATATTAAAACTATAACTGAATTCAGGATCATTTCACTGACAACGAGCAGCTAATAAACAGCTGCTGTCTGCACGATTTCATAAATATTATTGGAGGCTAGCCTACACGTCAGTGAACAAGTGAATTTTTCCGGCATCTACTCATAACATTTCCGTCTGCCAGCTGAGTCTGCAAGTGGTATTTGTATCTCTATGCTCTTGTAACATGTTTAGCTCCCCTGGACGTGAGGATTGTAGCCTCTAAATATTGACTCGCAATTTTGCAACACTCTATATAGATATAAAGCGAGAGCAGTGAGATGACGTGCGGCATGCTCGGTGACACGGACAACAAGAGTCCTCGTGGAGACTGCCAACGACGAGCTCAGTACATTTGTTGCTGATGCATGGACGGGACGACTGGCGTATGTGTGGGCGAAGCACTACCCTGCCTCATACCGATCCCCCGGACACTACCCTGTAGCGAGCGATCGATGGCAGATGCGGGCTTTGCGGGGCAGTACGCATAGCGAAATTTAATTTGCGGAAAATAATGCGTCGACTGCGAGGGAACGTTGGCGCTTTGTTGGCCGCCGAAAACCCAATTAATTCTTATTCAACGACCAGGATACTGGGACATTCAGCAGAATTATTTTGATTGAGGGTTTCTTCCCAGCGACCATTTAGCTCTGCCGGATAAATAACGGCGAGTCAGCTTGATTCGCCGACAGACTGATAAATGTATACTGATGCATAAATATACCGTCTTCCATGATAACATATGTATTTATTTTTTCTTGTAGGTTATAATATCTTAAATTCCCGGTTTTCAACATTATCAAATAAACACACATCTATTACACCACACTTAATTTATAAATGAAATAAAAAATGATGTCACTGTTGTATATGTTTTTAGCAAGTTTATTATAATTCTGTATCGTAGTAATAGCGATTTTAGTTGCTGTGATACACAGCGTTTCCAGAAAAATCATGTTGTTCGTAGAATAAAATAATGGAAAGTAATACATTTAAAGGGCGCGCCTAAAATTTCGCTTGTGAGAGAGTGAGATATTTTGATCAGCGCTTAACTTCTAGGCCTTTAGCGTTGGTGAGGAGTGACACGAGGTGAGTATGAAGCAGTGGCGGAATGAAAGGACGGGAAACCGGGAGATCCGCGAGAAAACCCGCCGGCCAACGGCATCATCTGGCACGATTCCCACGTACGAAAATACGGGATCTGACTCCGCTGCGAGTCGAACCCGGATCGCCTTGGTGGGAGGCAAGTGGTCTGACCCCTCGGTCACCGCGGCCACTAATTTTGATTATTGAAGGTTTGGAAGCGACTAGCGATAAGAGCGCAATTATGTGCTTCACTAGTGACCAATCGTCCCTACGAACAAACAAGTAAACTGTCGGGCAGTGTTTCTGTGGCACCGTTGTAACACAAGGACTTTAAGTGTGTATTGTAAAACCCGGGATTAGGTTATTTCAATGTTAATACGTCGATGGGCTTCTGATATAGCTGTGCGAAAAGGTTGTTTTTAGCAATGTTAGAGAATACGAAAATATTACTTTAAATTTACGCGGGGGCTGCGATTGGCCCAGTGCTTAAATCACTCGCCTATCACCCAGGCAATTCGGGTTCGAGTCCCTGCGGAGTCGGTCCCCGGACTTTCGCATGTGGGAGTCGTACCGGACGAAGCCGCTGGTCCGCGGGTTTTCTCGGGAATCTCCTGTTTCTCCCGCTCCTTCATTCAGGCGCTGCTCCATACTCACCTGATGTCACCTCTCACCAGCGCTAAAGACCTAGATGTTAAGCGCTGACCAAATTCGGTTCGCACGATGTTTTGATACTTGTGAGTTAGGCTCTGATTTGTATTATATTTTCATAGATTAAGACAAATAAATAAATGAATTATATATGTATGTGTGACATATATGTGTATGTATGTAAGTATGTATATACGTAGCATGTATGTATGTATGTATGTGTGCATGCATGTATATATGTATGTAAGTATGTACGTATGTATCTATGTGTGTATGTGTGTATAAATTATATAAAACAAGCCGCAACACTGTTATACTACAATGTTGGTGGGGTAGGCTAATCTTAAGAAATTGTTTTAATTTAAATGTATATTGAATTGTCATGTACAAATGCAATTTTTCAATTATTTTCAATATTACGGTTACTAATCAAGTTTGAATATGTTCACTTTTGGACAGTATTTTAGAGAGTATTTTACACCTCTCCGATCACGCATAGCTATCATGGCTTATACAAACTTTTTAAAAGATATTATTTTCCACAATAAACATGGTTCCTGTGATGTCATTTAACACACAGAAACGAATGTAAAACTTAGTCCCAAAATGTCTTGGTTCATATATTCCTGTAGTAGGCCTACATATAATATCTCTTGGCAAGAACTCAGTGATGCTAACAGACGTTAGCTTCCTTCATATTTCTCTCTACTAGTTTGCAGAAGCAGCATAATGTCGTTACTTCTGCTATACGTTCTTAACTAGGAGCAAATATGATGGGACTTCGTCTCCGTTCGGGCTGATCAGAGGTATTTTTTTATTTTTAAAATTTTTTCACTCAGAAACGGCCAGAACTTATTTTCTCTTAAAAATGGTAAATCTCTCCTGTTTTCTCTAAAAAAAAATTCCTTCTCTATTGAAATGAATTCACAGATAGTGACTTATTCAACGCCCTAATATCAGAATGACATCTATGTCTTTTCAAATCTGAGGAATCACACTTTTTTTTCAGGAGTAAGTGATTGTTGACAGGCACAAGTATCTCATATATCACAGGTTGGTATTCAAAAAAATAAACCCCCGACTGCACATCTTTCCTATTCCTTTAACAAGTATAAAAAAGCTGATGATCTTCGAATGTCTGAACAGACTCTCTTGATTCATGTCTAATGACACATTCGATAACGTAATATTTCAAACAGAAAAAAAAATTACATCACAATTGGTCCATTCGTTTAGGAGCTACGATGTCACAGACATATACACAAGATACACACGTTAAACTTAACAGCCCACTTTTTGCGTCAGGGGTTAAAAATCGAGAATCTGGACGCTAAAATATCGTAAAGTTACACTAATCGCATTTTAAAACTCCAACGGCGCAGCGTTGCTGTGTTCCAATGCATACAGTATTAGTACAAACTGTGCCTATGAGAACGTATCCGTTGTGTTGCAGAGCCAGAATTTTATGGTTAGTGAATTCGTACCTAGTCTCTTGCAAGCTACTGGCTTGAGAATGTACCTGCATGTACCAGTCTAACTTCTCAGTGTTGTGTGTGGAGAGACGGGAAAAATTAGGAATGTCCAGACAGATACGCCTCACTACGACTAAGGCCGATTAAAGTCAAACACAGCTTGACGATACATTTAAGTACACGAAAGGGTGCACTTTTACAACAATTCATAAATGAAGAGATTAATTCTAAATTGAATTTCCGTGAAACAGTACATTCGCTTCCGACTCGCAATGTTACATTAGTATCTTATATTAAGTAACTTTACGCCTATCAAAATTGTTGGCCATTCGTGATTAAGTAAGAGTCTTTGGGAAAAATATATTGCAATTTAAAAAGAGTGTTCCACATTCTTAGCCAGAGTGAAAGATCAAAATTGCGGATATGCGTTTCTGTATATTCGTAGCTGACCGGACCTGAAGGCTAGCACTCAAACCGACATCATCTCATTGGTTGCTTGCTTACGCAGTGATGTCGCTTGAATGGGCTGAAATTTAGTTGTTGCATTGTAATAGTTTTTACCCTCTAAGTGGTGTCTGATAAGTACAGATGATGGGTAGGGCCACGATTTTGTCGCGAAAAGAATTTTGCCCCACTTTGTTTCAGTGACTCACGTGCACATCGGCAGTTCTGTTTCAAGGTTATTGTCAGCGTGTCTTTGTTCAGACACGTTTCTCATTTTACTGCACCAATCAGAATAAGTTTATTGTTAGTCTGTACGTCTATAATTTGCCACGGCAAGTGAGAGTAAAATCATCCAATCACAGACGATGTAGCAGAGCTGCAGGTGTGCACATGACGCATCGGAACCAAATGTTGCAAAAATCTTTTCGCCATAAAATCGCGGCTCTAATGATGGGTTATCGCGGGAAAACTTGACTGTTTGTTGGGTTTCAACACACGTTAAGCTTATGAAAAGATGACTGGCTTTCGCTTGTTCGTAGAGTTGTTGCCCTGTTAGACTAAGCCAATTAGAATCCCGTTATTGTAATATGTTATGCCTATTATTAGAGACATGAACTTTTCGCGAAAAGAAATATGCCTCACTTTGTGTCAGTGACTTGTGTGCACGTCTGCAGACTTGCTTCACGGTCAGAGATTGGATGTTTTGACATTCGTGTGTCGTGGGGTTTTACGCGCAAATCACAGACGTGTGGTGTTACAGTAACCTTATTGTGATTGGCACAATCAAATGAGAAACGTCACAGTTCAAAGGCACGCTGCCAATATCTATGAAGCAGAACTGCAGACGTTCACATAAGGCACTGGAACAAAGTGGGGCAAAATTCTTTTCGCGAAAAGTTCATGTCTCTACCTATTATTGTTCTGCAGACAGCAACGCTGTGTTAGACGCATATCACCCATACATGTCACAAGAAACTATCGTGTTCACAAATGTTGTGACAAATTTTTTCGCGATATACCGTCATCTTAACTGATAATTAAGGACGGTGATATATCGCGGGGAAATTTACTAGGCTTCAATGTATTGTATTTATTTCGGACGCATTTATTTTGTTGCTGATGGGTTCCTATTTGACTGGGCCAATGCTAAATATGGCGCGCTACGACTGACAGTCTGTGATACGTGTGTCACGTGCCCGTCGTCCAACCATAACAAGGTGCCGGATGCTACATTGGTTTGGAGAATATGCTGACTGAAAATATTCTCGCGATTTTCCACCGTCTCTAGATGTGAATATTGACGAGAAAATTTCGCGGGATAAACGACCAGCCGGCTGGACTCCACAGTCCTTTGTAACACCACAGACTAAACAGTAATACAGACGTGAAATGACGAGGCGGCTCGTTAGATACGGGCGAACTTCGCCGCTTATTGGCTGCCCGAGGTTGTTGATACCAGCCCCGTGTATGTTTGGTTCCTGCATGTTACTACATGTTTCCTATTGGCTTGGCTGCCGGGTAGCAGACTAGCTGCCTTACGCTGATTGGCCGTAGGCGTTTCCGCCATGTTGCTGGCCAGGGAAGCCATTTTGCTGGCGTGTGTGACTGAGTTCGCCGTTCTACTGGCTATTTCACTTCTGTATTCCTAGCTATTCTGTGGTAACACTCTGTCCTCAGCTACTTGTACATTGTCTGCTGCTCCAGTGAGTGGCCAGTTGTACATCTGTCTGACAAAGTAATGAGGAGTCGTTTTATTCTGGTCTGATATTGGTTAACAGTCCTCAGGGAAGAGTTTCACAGGCAGTAATTTAACCGCTAAAGTAATTAACACGTACATGCATTTGAGATCTAACGCCTCCTCAAATGGAGACCGCGGTGGCCGAGAGGTCAGACCTCTCGCCTTCCACCTACGCGATCCGGGTTCGACTCCCGTATTTTCGAATGTGGGAATCGTGCCGGACGATGCCGCTGGTCAGCGGGTTTTCTCGGGGATCTCCCGTTTCCCCCGTCCATTCATTCCGGCGCTGCTCAATACTCACATCATGTCACCCCTCTCCACGATGCTATGCGCTGACCAAAAATCTCTCACTCACTTCTTAAATGAATTCGCGAAATTTTCGGGTCTCTACTGATAAGCCATGTGCTAATTTGGAATATGTCTCGAACTGACAGTTATTTTTTGATGTCTAGTTTGCGGCCAAAATAAAACGTGAATATTTTTAACGTCCCTAATGACTGCTTAGCCCCGCACACCTTGTAACACTCCGCGCCAAGGCCGAGATTACGATGACTTCGCCTTCACTTTTCTTTAACTTTCACGTAAGCAGGAAACACCTTGACAAACGAGCTTGAACGGGCCCTATCACGATCGCGCACTTTACACTCACGTTCACTTTCACGCAGCGAGAAACTTGTCGATGTAAAGCTATTATGTTAAAGTGATACGTGAAGTTATACCACGTGATCGCATGGGACAATCGCATCCCGGAGGAATTAATGTCTTCTGTTGGGTCATGTTATCTTTGACTATTTTTCGTTGCCTGCTTGCAGCTTACGTGAAGGATCGTAATATGGCACTTTCATTGATTGCGTATTAGGCTACGTACATGTGAACGTGATAAAGTGTCAAGAGATTCGTGAACGTGAAGTCATCGTAATCCCGGCTTAACCCACTGCAAACGCCTCAAAAAAAAACTTTTATATCTCCTAATATTATTTGGATATATAAATATGCGTTCTGAAATTATGTTCTTCAGTGACTGTGAACTCTTTGATATAATATGTCGGTTGAAATAATCTCGCTTTGAACTATCCCAAGCACGTTGGTCTTCATTTTAAGTTCAACGTTAAAATTTAAACTACGTATTATATTATACATTTAATTGAATTTTTCAATAATCTTTAAATATATCTTTAACTTACTGATGATTTGGTCACTGTATTTCAGTAGTTGGAAATTCAGTTATAGAATATACTTACGGAAGTGACACGTAAATAAAGGAATTTCAAAAAAATGTTATCCATTGTAAAGTAAATTAATAATGCTAAAAATATGACGTTGCTTCTATTTCTTCAATATGAAGAAAAATAATACACACTGAACGATTATAATTGTAAGCATTGACTGTTTTAATTTTATGTCACGAAAGTTAAAAATAATAATTGTGTGTAGTTTGAATTTTGAACCCAAATGATCACACTCAGAAAAGGAACTATAATATAACTTACCAACTGACCATATGTATACTAAGCAAGCTTCAAGCACGTAAAGATTAAAAAGTAATTATTTTCGTGATAATTGAATTTTTTTAATGCATAACAGAGTATTTATACCAACTGAAGTTAAACATTGTTAATTTTCTACAAAACCTTGGCTGTAGTCTGAAAAGTAAAATAAAAATACAAGTATATTTATTAAATAGTATTAAGGGAAAACATAGGCATTGCATACCGTAACCCAAATTTTCGAGGCGCTCACTTAAAGTTTAATGTTTGAGGGGGGAAAGCACTATTTTTTAGTAAAACTACAAAAATGCGTGTATAAATTACACGCAATTTTTAAACCAATAAATAGTGTACGGGCTCTCTACGTCAAAGATAGAAACGCACATAATTTTTCGTTTTATAGGTCGAATTATTTTTAATTTTTTAAAAATTCGTGGGTTGGAGGGGGAGGTAACTTACCTACCTTTGCCACCCCTTTTACCAGGCTTCACCAATTTTACTGAGTTGGTTTACTAACAGCAAAAGTAGTGTTCAAAAATGTAAATACTACCAAGATGTAAAGGGCTATTTATAGCTAGATTCCATAACTTAACTTAAAATATTTTTCGATATTTTTCAACAATGTGTTAAAAGTAATCAACCCTTCAACTTAAAAAGCAAGTAAACACTCAATGATGTAAAAGAATGGACAAAGTAAATTAAGTTAAGAGGCTTTGCCACCTCTTTTGTTAAAAGTATCCATATTCGTTAAATAATCTAGGCGTTTGAGAGTATCAGACTGTTAATAAAAATATTACATTTTACGATTAGGTATAATATTATTAGATGAGTTTGGTACTAGGAATTTTTTTAGCCGTTGTTACTTGGTACTTAAATTCTGTATTATCAAAATTATTTTATAACTGCGTTTTAATATTTCGAATGCAATGTGCTAAATTACACGTAAAATTATTTGCCAGGCCCCTATTGAAATATTTTCGAACAAATCTTGCCAAATTTTGAATCATGAAGAAACTAAGACAAATTTAGCATGGTCAGTGACACGGGCTCTAATCTTTTTAAATTGGCAATATTAATTATTTTGCTTCATCAAAAATGAACATATAAAGTGGGAAATTTTATAAAGATAAAGTTTTTAAGAAATGTATACGTTCACCAGTAAAATTTGTCCTTTGACAGGAATGCTGTCAGCTATAAAGTGTGCTACGATATATTTTCAGTTGCAAATAACGACAATATAAACTGATACAAACAGATATATGTGCCAATGTTGCCAAATTTTATTTTGTTCAATTTAAACAGCATATAATAATAAAGTAACCGTACCAACCAAACGTAAGTAACCGTAGTGTTCATTAAGCATGCAAATGTTATGCTTGTAATAACGCCAACTATTAGATCTACAAAAACTAATGTACATCTAGGTACGTATTAGAAGTCTTAAATTTGTTACTTCAAGGGACTTATAAAAATATTAAGACGACTATAAAGATATGTGTAATGTACAAAATAATGTAACAAATAATATGTGCTTACAACAAGCAAAATGTGGCATAGAAGGATCGGTAAACAAAGTGTAATTATGTTGTGAAAGTTGTATGAAAACGTAGACTATGTAATTCGTATTAAAATGTTAACTTAAATGTAAGAAATTAAATTAATCATTCCAAGTAATTTTAAATTTTAAAAGATTTAATTTATGTTTGAAAAATATCTGTTTTCAAAATATATATTAAAAAAAAGTCGTGAACTAAATATTTAACTCTGGTTCATAGAACATAATTCTGAATTATTTTTGAGTTATTCAGAGTTAAAAAAATGAAATAATAAAATTCCGAATTATGTTTCCGTAACTGCTGTTAATTTAAACAATACTATTAAAATTTAAAAACAAAATTTACAGAAGTTTTGTGAACAAAAAGGAAGTATCATTCTTCAAAGCAGCACGACAGGTTTAATGCTCTTTTGTGGAAATTTTCTTTTTAAACTAATACGTTTTTTTAGTTAAGACTATTCTGTTGTGCTATTTATTTTGTTGTACGCTTCTACCGTTTCCGGTAATGCACACCATTAAAATACGTGCTCTTCTATTGGGTAAAGGGTGCAGTTGTGTACGGACAGACATGAATATATCATGTTGTAGAGACAAGGTCTGGCATTGATCGAATGTGACCTATAAAACTTTATCCTTTTCAGAACCCCAAACACGCTGCTTCCGTATTCTCACATCAGTGTCGGAACCTCGTTTTGTACGGATTTTGTCTAGATTATTGACCACTGCCGCTGTATTTTTTCCTACCCCGCGGGCACCAGCACACAATATTTTTATAATGAATATATAAAGTTCGCATGACCCCAGCATTTCGCCCTAGGGAAGAACGTGGTTACAACAGAGTCAGTGGAAGGTATGAGGAGGGTGGAGGGGGGAGGAAGGGGATTTGAGTCCTGGCGGGAGTAACAGGGAGAACAAATAAATTAAAATTCCCGGAGGACGTAGGATAATACTGCGTGTTTACTTTAGCCGCGTGTCGCTTGTGTCCGTTTTTCCCCCCTCTTCCTTTGCCATCGGTTCCGCCCGTAGTGAAATGAATAAAGCTACTATATGTACAAGGCCTACGGTGTCTGTCAAGCTGTGGAGCTCATTAGAATTCCCTCCAGTTTAAAATGGTTTTAGGACCTAGTAATGTTTTTAAACTCAAGACAAAACCTTCACATTATCAAAACTCACGAAACAAGAAAAATAGCACGCAAAGGCAGTGCAACCAATTATTTAGCATTCATATAATACAGACTTCAGTAGTGGAAAATACAGGACTTTAGTAAACAGTAGAACATA
Source organism: Medauroidea extradentata (assembly GCA_003012365.1). Classification (NCBI taxonomy): domain Eukaryota; kingdom Metazoa; phylum Arthropoda; class Insecta; order Phasmatodea; family Phasmatidae; genus Medauroidea; species Medauroidea extradentata. The sequence continues at coordinate 18,095 of PNEQ01036954.1, forward strand.
CATGCTGAGCGGCTTTAACTTTGCGAGACTCCGCGGGTAATGTTCTGAGGTACTTGAATCAATGATTTGTTTATAGTTTGTCTACTTTAAACCGAACACTCGACAACACTTTTATATCCAAAACCTGTATTTTACATCAGCCAAATATATTAGGTCTTGAGATTGGTGAAACGTTTTTACGGGTTTTTTGTTCCAGGAAAGTTTTCAGGTCAAAACTATTAAAGGTGATGGCAAAATGACTGAAAGAATAGTTTAAGCAGTGCTGACTATCATGAACAGTCAATACAAGAGTTCGCAGTTAATTTTCATCACGTGCATTCTAACTCGAAATGAGGGCGTGTTTTCTGATCCCAACTATTTCGCTATTCGTGAAGAAACGCACCCAGCAAACAAAAAGAGTACAAACCGGAATCGGGCCGACTCCGGCTAGCCGGAAAAGTAGACAGCGGGCCGATGTTTTTTGCCGGAGTCCAGCCGATGTATTTTTGGACCAGCGGCAAACAGTTTGCCGTCAAGTCAGAAAGACATCGTACCGATTCCGGCGAGACGTCAAAAATACATCAGGCCAACTGCGGTTATTTGTCTTTCAGGACACCATCCCGATGAAGACTTGATGTCATTACAGGCACTGAACCGGCGACTGCTGGATGTCTTTCAGGACTCTGGACAGTCAATGTTCAGATGTCTTTTGGGACACCAGAAAAGTACCAGCTGGATATCTTTCAGGACACCAGATTGGTAGCGGTCGGATGTCTTTCAGGACACAGTACCAGCAACAGCTGGATGACATTCACAACGCCAAAACGAATGGCCTGGACAGCTACCGGTAAGATATCAAATAGATATCTTGCCATACGCAAAGAAGATGGAGGGCCGGTGTCATAAAAGCAGCAGGCCGGTGATGGATGAGTGTCGGAAAAGACACTGGACCGTTGACAGCTGAATGTCGGAAAAGACTCAGGGCCGTTTTTGGCTGAGTGTTGAAAAAAAAAAAAAAAAAACACC
>PNEQ01036955.1:0-42362 GCA_003012365.1 Medauroidea extradentata
TACAATACTTGTAAACTTAATGTCAGAGATAAGGCATGTGCCAGCCACCATGTAGACTACACTGTGCAGGCCAGTCTTCCTGCACTGCTTACATTGTTGGCTTGTTGGTTATAATACTTGTAAACTTAATGTCAGAGATAAGGCATGTGCCAGCCACCATGTAGACTACACTGTGCAGGCCAGTCTTCCTGCACTGCTTACATTGTTGGCTTGTTGGTTACAATACTTGTAAACTTAATGTTTGTGGAAAGTGTGTTCATTTCAAGTTTGTAGAAAAACAATGACTACCAGTACTACTAAACTGGAATTCTGTTCTGTAGGTAAGGATAGGAATGAAGACTGCCAGAAAGAGTGTTATTTTAAAACAAGAGGGAAAAAAAAATTGAAATCATTTTCCGAAGAAAATCGAACTCTTCTTGTGCTACGGACAGGTATTTCTACACGTAATCTTCACGCCATATGTTTTCATCATGAATCTTTTTATCTCAAAAAGTACTAAATGTTCCAGACATCATGCTGTGATCCAATGAATGTGCATTGTGTTCCAATAAAGCATTATTTTTGCAAGATCTCTTTTCATTGCTACAAAAAAGCAGCAGACTATGTTTAATTCCTGTTGAAAAATTGTGCTCCTCATGTAGGAATAAGTTGTATAATATGCATAAGGTAGCTGTACAGATATCTTCAGAATCATCTGAAAGTGAGGTCATTGAGAGTTTAGAGGTTAAAGTATCAAAAGAAGAGAATCATAGATTACTCGAAAAAAGTTTGGAATATTTGCAACAGTCGCTAATAAAACTGCATGCTGTACCACAACATGCAAAATAAAGTTATGGGAAATGTGAAGTGCAGGAGGTATCAACAGCTCTAGCAGACAAAATGTCTACAGTATTATAGTTCAAGTTGCAGCACATCAACAAGTGAAAGTACAAAAATACTGAAGCGTGAAGTGGAACAAATGGCTGCCGATTTGGACCGTTTGGTGACTATAATGAAGCAGAAGCTGCCTGCTGTGAATAGACAAGGAAAAATACAAATTCTCACACTGATCCTTCAATCATTCTCCAGACAGAAGGCAGCACAAGAATTTCGTGTTTCTGAGTACATTGTAAGACAAGCATGACAACTTACACAAGAAAAAGGAATCTGTGAATTAATTCATCCCACTGGTGGGAAGAAGTACAGTATACCCTGACGACACTGTGCAAATCATGGAAGATTTATATCACGATGTGGAGTTTCCCAGGCAAATGCTAGGAGTGAAAGATAAAGTCTGTATTTCCAAAAATGATTGCAAACAGAAAAGACTTTTGCTAGGTAACTTGCATGAACTGTATTGTTCTTTTAAGGTGAAAAATCCATCTCTCAAGGCAGGATTTTCAAAGTTTTGTATGCTGTGTCCGAAATGTGAGTTTTAGTTGGAAGTTCTGGAACCCATTTAGTCTGTGTGTGCACTTGACTCAACCCCGCCCTGTCCCGTAGGGTGTGTATTGCAATGTGGCAATTGAGGTATGTCTGTTTAGCGCGTGCCTCGGAGAGTGAAGCCGAGGGGGGCCAAGCGCTAGCCACACGGAGAGGTGGGGGAGGATCTCACTTATTTAGGGCAGGTTTCTAAGTCACTCACCTGATCAGAACAGTTCCCTCAACAGCCCCTGCTGCCTGTCGGATAAAGGTTTAGGTTTTGGGCTGGCCTCGTCACGTAACTGCTGTACTCGGCGGGGCCAAAGCGGCGATTCTTTGTTAGGTGTTTTTAGCAGACTGATATTAGGCGGCGGCCTTCTGGTCATTCGCCGTAACACTCTGCTGATCGAATTGGGATTACGCCTGCTCGTCGGTAACTGAGTATTATCACTTACATGTGCGTAGATTTCGCGTTCACAAAAATAAATAAAAGAAAGCTGAGCCCCTTGTATTTCGGTGGGCGATGGAATGAGTTTAGCTTGTTGTACTGGCACATGTGGTTGGCGGCATTGCTCCTGAGCTGTTTCCTCCTTCAATCTCTGAATCTCAGGAGGAATGGATATACTTGGGTGCTGCGTGCACTGATAGATTGAATGAAATGCAGAAATTCCAAATAGGCAGTTGTCTCCACGTAACTTCGCAAAGTACAACACTTGTTGACAGTTTTATACACATGTCTCGGATGCTGAAGCTACACAGGTCCCTTAACACTTGAAATACACAGATCTCTTAATACTTGAAATACACACGTCTTTATACTCAGATTTAACACAGGTCTCTTAACTCGTGAATTTACCACAAGTAACTAGCGTTTACTTTGATATTACTGATACACACTCGGATGCTGCGCGATACTGTTACTGCTCGGGACCTCGTGGACTAGCGGAACTTTCCATAGATAACTGAGCGCGACTTCCACTATGTGCCTCGTGGCTGAAGATGCGGTAACTAGGACATAGGGTGTGTTCCCTTTTACGCGCGTGGCACGGATGCTGAGTGACAGAGTTTCCTACTTCAAGGCTCTCAGCAGGTGAGGTGGGTAATAGTATGGTGAAGAAAGGCGGAGGTCTCCATTTGCAAGAAGTCACTCCAAGGTAGTGAGGGTCTCCATTTGCAAGAAGTCACCTCTGGTGTTGCGGCAGGACTCCATTTGCAAGAAGTCAGCTCGGAGTAGGGGGTTGGTCGTAGCCGGGGGTGCTGAGAGACAGGAGCTCAGAGAAGTTGCCAACGAACTCTGAAGAAACTGGGCGAGAGGTGCACCTTATATACCCAAAGTTAGGGGGTCTGCGAGGGAATAAGTCCAGTTAGGTGGGTGGTAAGATGGCTGTGCGGGCGTGGCCGTCGGCTCTAAAGCAGGCATGCTACCTCAACACCCACATATTTCTCAAAACAACACACTCTCAACTCTCGGGAAATTTAACGTACATTTACCGTCAGGTCCCACTTGAAAATTACAATGCCGTAAAAAAAAAATTATAGAATAATTAAACACATACAGTTTCACTACGCTTATTTTATATTTCACTATTTATATTAATTACGTTTTTTAAGTTCGCACAAAAACCGTGTCCATCATGATAGTTTGTTTGTTTACATACAGTGCAAAAATATTTATACATCACAAAAACACTTAGTTTTCCACTCTGGATTAATTTAAATAAGCAAGGTAACGTAATTAAACTAATATTTATACGTACTAGGCATCGGGAATAGTTACATGTACAATACAGTGATTGTGTGGACCTGAGGGCGTCGTGCCTGCTTAGGCCTAACCTTAAAACGGACAATCTTGGGGGGCGAGCGCAAAAACATGAATGGTAACGGCAGGGCGTCACACTATACACCAAAATATTTAATTGCTTCTTCATTGTCTTGGTGTAGGTGAAAAGTATAGTTCACTTTTTTTGTATCTTGTATGTGCCATTCAAAATCCTGCTTGTATGCTAAGACAGTGTGAACAATGTCCTTCTCCAGATACTTTAAAGAAGCATCTATGTCATGGCTTAGACTGTGATCCAGATGATGTGATTGAATACCAACAGTGGATCAGTATAGACCGAACACAATTACAAACTCTCACCTCAACTGTAGATGACTTTATGAAAATTCTAGCATCAAAGTTGGAAAGGCTCATACCCCATTCCTTTATCACAAAGAAACAATTAGACTACCTCAAGCAACAGAAAGAAACAATGCATGATGAAGTTATCGCTTTATTGGATTTCAGTGAAAATGTTTCCTTTGTTATTCAAAATGAAGCCCAAGCATACCATTGGAGTAATAGTCACTGTATAGTTCATCCAGTAGTTATTTACTACAAACATTCAAATAAAGCTAGTTTGAAAACAAGCAGCCATTGTTTTTTGTCAAATGACTTGGATCATGACGTTTCCATGGTGTATAAAATCCAGTCTGAAAAAATAGTCGTTTATGTTAAAAATCACGTGCCGCATGTAAAACTCACATTATTTCAGCGATAGATGTGCTGCTCAGTACAAGAACTGCAAGAATATCCTCAATTTATGCAATCACACACAGGATTTCAAACTCACAGCTTCACGGTCATTCTTTGCCACAAGCCACGGCAAATCTTCTTGTGAAGGAATTGGTGGAACTGTCAAGCGACTGACGTTAAAAGCTAGTCTTCAACGACCATTCAAAGACCAAATTACATCAGTGTCTAAGATGTTGGCCTACTATAATGAAAACATTACAGGTATTATCTTTCATTACATTCACAAGGGCGACATGGGAAAAAAACTTACTTCACAAAACTCAATGTCTTACAATTCACATACCAACTGAAGATATTTGCATATATACACGTCCAAACATTCCGCCCACCTTGAAATGTCTAATTTTAACAAGCAACTAGCAAAGGGCACAGCTTCACCACAGGTCGTTTTAGCTGGCCATTGGCAGTATGCACAGTTGCCACTCGCACTACACCATCCTTTCCCGGGTGAAGTTCCACAATTCGGCCCAGATGCCACTGCAGAGGTGGGAGCCTATCCTCCTTCAAAAATACAAGCTGATTAAGGACTGGAGCAGGTGAATGTTCCTGCCACTTCTGACGTTGCTGCAGCGTGTGGAGGTAGTCACGATGCCAGCGTCGCCAGAAGTCCTGCTGAAGGCGCCCCACAAGTTGCCATCGCTGCAGCCGATTGAGCGGCACATCCATGAGGTCTGGCTCAGGCAAGACTACCAATGGTTCCAAAGTTAGAAAATGGCCACGTGTAAGAGCATTGAGATTGTTGGGATCGCTGCTTAAAGGGCACAGTTGCATTGAGTTTAGGGTAGCTTCGACCTGGACGAAAACTGTGTGCAACTCTTCATAAGTCAGAATTTGCTCCCCAATTACCCTTCGCAGATGAGTCTTAAACAATTTGACTCCAACCTCCCATAGGCTTCCGAAGTGTGGTGCTGCAGGGGGGCTAAAGTGCCAGCTAACACCCAACTGGGACATTGAGTCAACAACAACCTGCTGGTGATCAGATGAGGATAGTAACTGCTGGAGCTCCTTGAGATGGTTCTAAGCACCCACAAAGTTAGTGCCACAATCTGAGTAAATGTCAGATGATCTACCTCGCCTAGCGAGAAAACGTTTGTTGTATGCTGCCAAGAACACTTCGGTCGACAAGTCTGAAGCAAGTTCAGCACGGACAGCCTTAGTGGCACAACAAACAAATATGCACGGAAAAGCCGTCACGACAGGAGCCCAGCGAAGACGAGCAGCCTTTATCATGAACGGTCCGGCATAGTCAACCACTGTCATAGCGAATGGCTTAATTTGCTGTACTCTCATGGCTGGAAGGTCATCCATGAGAGGCTAAGTGGAGGATGGATGCTGTTTGAAACAGCGTAAGCAATGACGTAAGCAACGAGTTATGGCATCCTTGTCCGCCAAAATCCAAAATTGCTCCCTGAGAATTCCTCTAAGTGATTGTATGCCGGGATGGTTATTTTTTTCATGATAATGACTTATGATAAGATCAGTCAAGACATGTGACTTAGGTAGTAGGATGGGATGTTTTTGTTCAAACGAAACCAAGGCTTCAGAGAGTGTACTACCCACCCTAATTAGGCCATACTCATCAAGGAACGGTACTAATTTTTGAATCTGTGGACTAGTACAGCGATTCTTCCTGAGTGTAGTGATGTCATCCTTGAAGGAGCGAACCTGAACTTGCAGCAGCCAAAATTTCAATGCTTGATTAAACTCGAGGGGGGTGAGTCCCCCATTTGCACAATTGGGTTGAGGTGCGCTGCAATTATGCACAAACCGTAACAAGAAACAAGTAACTCTCAACAGCTTGGTCATTCGACTGAAACAACTCATCAAGTGGTCAAGATCCTGGCACGAGGTGAAGGTGGCTATGGTCACAGATTTCTGCTCTAATAACACTTGATCTAATTCAACAGGAACTTGCGAACACCGAGGCCACTGCTAAGGAGGATCTCGTAGCCACGGAGGACCTATCCACCCCGGATGATGATCTAATAGCTGTGCTGGCAAGAGACTACGAGAAGCACAGTCTGCGGGATTTTCTGCTGAGGGAACATGCCGCCACCACGAAGGATCAGTCAGGTCCTGAAGCACTCACTCGGTTGGCCACAAATGTTTTCAACAGATGGGGGGGGGGGGAGAATTTATCCAAGCTAGCACAATTTGTGAGTCCGTCTAGGCAGCTATCGATAGGTTTCTGTGACAAGATTGAGAAGGCGAGCCAACAGTAGGGCACCACAAAGTTCCAGACGGGGCAGAAACTGCACCTTAAGTGGTGCTACCTTCGACTGGGCAATTAGTAGTTGAGTGCTGACACGACCGTCAGGGTTACAGATGCGCAGGTAAACAACAGCAGCATAGCCAACCTCCGAGCTGTCTGAAAAGCCCTGGATGTCATAAGTACAATCCTCTGAACCTTGAATACATCTCGAAATTGTAATGGACGACAGGAGAGGAAGTTCGGTACTGAATACACTTCAACGACCGGCAAGATCATCAGGCAGGTCAGCATCCCAGTCGATTGCCTTCAACCACAACGTTTGCAGAAGAAGTTTGGCAACCATCAGAAGTGGACTAAGCCACACAAGAGGATCAAAGATCCGAACAATGGTGGACAGTATATTTTGTTTGGTTGCGCAAGTACAGGTACTATGAGTTTTGTAGACAAAAGTATCAGACATCGGATTCCACTGCAATCCCAATACCTTAACGACAAATCGACTATCAGGGTCCAGGTTAAATAGTTGTGGCATCTCAATGTCCTCTGCAGAAAGCCACTTGAGCAAAGCAGGGTGATTGCTCATGAACTTCCTCAATTTGAATCCACCCTTATTAAGACACAATATCAATTCCCTCTGCAGGGCCAACGCTGAATTGACTGACTGTGACCCTGTTACAACGTCATCTACGTAAATGTCTGATTGTAGGACTTTTGATGCAAGAGGGAACGCTGATGATTCATCACTGGCTAACTGCTGCAACGTTCAAAGTGCTAAGAAGGGAGCTGACGATACGCCATAGGTAACAGTTTTTAGGCGATAGTCTGCAACTTGTTCACTGTCTCCAAACTGCCATACAATGCGCTGGTAGTCTCTGTGGTCAGGGTGTGCATTGATTTGTCGATACATCTGTTTGATGTCAGCTGTGAATACAACAGTATGCAAACGGAACTTTGACAATACCTCCACAATCTCTTGCTGCAACTTTGGACTAGTGAGCAAATTTCATTCAGTGACAACCCACTAGAGCTTTTGGCCGAGGCATCAAACACTACTCGCAGTTTGGTTGTGGAACTGTCTGGTTTAACGACAAAGTGATGTGGAATATAGTAAGCCGGAGTGGAATGCACCTGGTCAATAGGAACCCTTTCCATATGCCTAGATGAGAGGTAGTCAGTCATGAAATCAGCATACATACCTTGGACTTGTGGATTTCCACAGAGGCGTCTTTCAAGCCCGAATAAACGATGGATGGCTTGGGACAGTGAGGATTCGACCTCAGGATGCGAAGTGCGAAATGGCAAACTGACAGTATAGCGACCATCTTCATCACGAGTATGACCTTCAGTGAATTTTTTCTCACACAGATCAGCATCAGGTGAACTATGTTTACACACTGGGAGCTCTTCAACTTCCCAGAACTTTCTCATGGTTTCTTCCAAGGAGGAAAACGAAGTGAAGAGAGAGACACAAAATGAATTTGAGCACGAACAAGATTCTGAGGCTACCTTCCCCATCAGAATCCAACCAAACACAGACTCTATAGAGCCAAAGGTGGTCCATCAAGTTTGCCGCCAGTAACCAACTGTGGAAAAAGGACAGCACCAATGAGAAGATCAATCGGGCCAGGAATGTCAAATGATGGATCTGCCAGATTCAGGTTTGATACAGCACGACAGACGTCAGACGAGATCCGTACATTGGGCAAGTCGCTAGTTATGCGAGATATGACAAAAACATCAACAGGGAATTGGGGGGCAGCACTTCCAACTGGTACAATAACAATAGACGTACAGGCTCTGGCAACATCTACAGGAGTATTCAATAAGCCATTGACAGGTAGATGAGCCTTGTCACGCCTTAAGCGTAGCTTCTGCATACAATTCTCTGAGCTGAAGCTAGCTTGGCTAGCTGTATCCAGAAGTGCAAGAACAATACATGGATTGCCTGTCAAGTCAAGAACACCCACCTGGACTGTAGACAGTAAAACGGTGTGGTCAGAGCTTGAAACTGCTGATGTAACAGCGGAAACCTTTTCTTCAACTGGACGTGTAGTAGAGCCTTGGCTATGGTCTCCGCTACTCTTGCGATCAAAGTGCAGCACGGTATGATGTTTACCACCACACTTGCAATGAGCAGTTCCTAGATTGGTGGGACTTCCCAAGACAATTCAAACGCAGTTTGTGATGCTTCACGACCTCAAAACGATTGTTGGGTGTCAGTTGAATGAACTCAGGACATTTGTACAAGGCATGGGAAGCCTTGCACAAACAACACTGTGACTGTTCTGAACTGATCAAAAAGGTGGATGAGGAACGATGCCCTTAAAGGAAAGGGAGACTTCTGTTTGAGCGACTGAAACCTTGGAGCGAGATGAGTAAACTAATTCCTGTGCTCTACAGTGGCGTTCAAGACATGCAAAGAAAGTATCCAACTTCGGAAACTCATGGTCCAAACTCAACTCCCACTCACCTTGCAACTTAACATCCAGCCGTTTACAAAGTATAGGCAACAAAATCATATCCCAGTGCTCGACAGGAGAACCCAATGCATCCAAGGCTGCTATATTTTCAGACACGGCAGTGAGCAACTGGCGCAAAGAATTTGGTGAGTCTGCAGAAGCAGCAGGTGCTTGCAGCAGGGCCTCAACATGTGCTGTCACAACCGTTTATTATCATAACGGTCAACTAATAACTTCCAAGCCACCTCGAAATTAGCTTCCGATAAGGACAACGACTGGATAATTCCAAGGGGCTCACCAACCAATGCTCCCTTAAGGTACGCCAACTTTTCCACAGCCGATAAACATTAATTAGCTGTTACCAACGTACCAAACAGATTGGAAAAGTTAAGCCACTGTTGTGGGGTACTATCAAATTTAGGAAGAGCAAGCTTAGGTAAGGCAACGTTCATCTTACGGCTACTTGAAGTCTCACTGACCGACCCCTCCTGCAGTTCAGAATTGGGGTCCAACGATTCGACTGTGGCCATCACTGTATAGTATTGATCTTCAAAGGTTGCCATTCGCTGAAGATTTTCTTTCTCATCGACGTCTGAAAAGTCAGCCGACGCTGCGTCAACGGTAATGTAATCCACCTCATAAGATTATTTCACAGTAGGCAAATCACGAACTTGAGCGAGGAGTACCCTTAACTTCGTATCGTCGGTAGCAACGGTGTTAGTAAGATCGAATGCACGTTTCATGCGCCTTTCAGCAAGTCGCAGTCACAATACTGCAGCTTCAGCATCGGCCACACCGACACAAATACACAAACACATGAAGAAAACACTACACAACAAACTAAATGCCACCAAAGTCACTTACGCACAGAATAACTGTGGTAGTAAATGTTTTTTAACCAATGCAAACAACATTAATACACCTGCGCGTAAGCTAATTTGCAGGTTAGGTAAAGTTCAATTGCAAAAAACAACTAAAAAGAACAAAGACTATCAGATTTTACCGGTTTTCCGACACAAAACGCCGGAGAAATAACGTAACTAACCACAATACATTACGTAAACCACTATCCAATCAATATCATCCATAAACAACAGCTACACAAAGGCCGGTAGGCACTAGGCAGTGTGAAACAAAGACTGAACAATGAATATATCAATGAGACCACGACGTGCGAAAGTCCGGAACTAGATCCGGCCCGGAGGACCAAAAAATTTTGTTACACGAGCGAGAAATATGAACTGTATCAAAAACAATTAACGATGCACAACATTTTTAACTATTGGCAGCGAGCCAACAACACGACTAACCACCATGTTGATCCAACGACGACTGACTTCCGCCCCCGCACAGGATCGCGAACTCTCCCAATCCACAGGTTTGCCAACAGCTACTAAGGTTGGCAGGGCGGGAAATTCAAATGTTCGATGCGGTCCAAAAACACTTACTTCACAAAACTCAATGTCTTACAGTTCACATACCAACTGAAGATATTTACATACATACACGTCCAAACACCCAGTATAAGATAGAAATGAAGAAAACAGTCAGGATAGTAAATATTCCTTAGTTTACAATTTTGCTATAGCAGCTAGCAAAGAAGCTGGTTATACCTTAACAAACCTGTATACTTGTTGCTATGTCTTGTGTGTACGACAACAAATGGTTTGTTGGTGTTGTAAACAACAGAAGGTGCTCAAGTAAACTTCAGGCACCCTTCCGGTCCAAGTGCTTCTTTTTACTGGCCTTCACCTCGAGAGGATGTTTGCTGGGTTCCTTTTGCACACATACGCAGCATTTTGCAGGCACCATCAACAAGCAGTTCCGGACGATCTTATAGTTTATTGAAAGAAGACTTGTGCAGACGTGAAATTGAATGGAAACTATATCAGAAAAGCACTGCACATTGTTAATTAGGAATTGAGGATTGTGTGTATCGATTCTCATTCATTGCCAAATAATTTGTGTTTGGGAATTTCTTTGGTGTGTTAATATACATATAGCATTGTAGTGCATATTTATTAGGTACAATACATGTTGCCAGCAAAAAGCCACAAATTTTCTTTGTGTATCTTAATAAACGAGTAAATAAAATGACGAAAAACAAGAATGCAACGTCACCATTAACTTTACATGCAGCGGGCACTATTTGCCATGTTTACTTATGCCACTGGCAAATAAGACGTTTAACAGTGTTTCAGGTTGATAAAGAATAATCCTTTTGATAGGATGCTGCAATATAAAAAAAATAATACCTGGAATGTACGTCAATTACTTTTAAACGTAAACGATTATTAACAATGAACGTTGGTTTCTCTTGACGGAAAAGAAGTTGTATTCACGTTTTTTTTATATATTAAGTTAAGGTTTGTATAGTCCGATAATATATTCTGACTTAAATTATACTTCATCTCTTCAGAAAAGACTAAAAATTTAGTTAAAAATAATTAAAACATGTAGCGCAACGTCTCTTAACAACACGATACAACATACATTTACATATTTCTTGTGAGAAAATGAAGTATTTTATCATACTTCCTATGAAAAAATAGATAAGTTAAATTTTTAAATCCAATTATGAACAAAATAATGCCAGTAAAACATGAACAAGTAAAACTAACGGTAAATGATTATAAAAATATACAGCCTCAGCGAAACATGTAAACCTAACTTCAAAATAGTGTGTATAAATGGCTCATGATTATATTTGGCCTATTACGAAATTATTAGGGATGTACGAATGTTCGAAATTTCGAACATCATTAGAATAATAAATCTATACTATTTGTATTCGAAAAACGAATACCAGATTCCCCAATTTCAAAGTATTCAAGCAATTTTGAATAAAGAATTTTAAACAATTTCTTGAAGAATCTGAGTGGGGAACAAGGCTTTTTCTACTGATAAGCATAACATAATTTAACGGATTTTATCGTTTTCACGGATATTTGGAGGTTAAAATTAATATACGGGAAAGAACTGAAATACATGTATATTTCCAACATAAATACAGTGAAACCTCGTATTTAAGTTACCGTTATTTACGTTTTCGTGCCAATTGCACTTTTTTCTTCAGGTGCCGTTTGTCAGCCATTTAGTGCAATGTTAAATTTTCTCGCATATCACATCATCAAAATTTTATTTTCCTGCTGTTTATGTTTTTCGCCCATGTTTTCACTATTCGAAGACAATAAAAAAATGAGATTTAAGAGTCATAGATGACGAAGAAACGACATCAAAACTGGTTTGGAAATAGAACAAAGAAGAAACAGCATGAGGTTGGTGATCACTTATAAAGCCTTAGGAGAATGACAGTGATCGTGTGTAGTGCTTGCGCTCACGGCACAATAAATTCAAGATGGCAGCAAGAAAATTGCTGCTGCTGGCGCTATCAATTGTTTCATACGCTATCGATCAATGTATTCACGTTGGCATCATTGATCTCATTACATATATTCGTTTGTCGTTGTAAGCGCAAATAACCGTTACTTTTACCATCAATTTTCGAAACATGTTTGAAAATGTTCTATTGTAAACAGTTGTGGTTTAAATACTTTCCATTTTAGTGCAGCATGTTTTAGATTGTTATAAAACGGTAATGTAATAAAAAAATAGGCGAAATTTTCGATAAAACACAAATAGATACTGTAATAATGGAGATGTGTGACCAGTTTTTGGAAACATGTGTTGATCTGAAAAAAGTACTTTACATTCTCATTCAAATGCATACTGCTTTTGTTTAAATTCGTAATAGCATTTGCGAAAAATGGTAGAATGCAGATCAGTATTAAGCAAGCGATAAAAAAATAATTAATAAATCTAACATTTTAAGATGTTCTCTTGGTATGTGCACGTGCCATAAATCTTAATATTCAATTCCAATATTGGTAACTTACACTGTACCAAATTTTATGTGACAAAATATGATAAATGCATTGCTTGCATGAATAGTATCACTTCGAATTTACCTGTAGAGTTTTTTAAGCAACATGAAAACAAAAGTACTAAAAAAAGTAAGCTAAATGGGTTTTTTGAGATTTCCCTTAATTTACACTTTTTCGCCCTGTCCCCCTGAAGAGTGTAAATAAGAGGTTTCACTGTATTTACATATTAACATGTGGCATCACATTCGTAGCCATAGATATACTCGCGCGGATACTCATCATCATCCTACACTTTCCACTCGAAACGAAGCGATATGCGCTAACAGAACATCTCGATATACGCTGCGAAAGTTTGAAGTCTACCTAGTTACAGTGCATACATCTATGAAAAGTTGTAAAGGTGTTTAACGCTATTTGTTTACGTTTAACACTGTGCCGTTTATTTAAACAAAATGTTTGCTGCGGGGAAGTTAATAATTCTTATTTTCATTAAGTAAAGAAACAAATAATATTGTGGATCATTACCGATATCGCAAAGAGTGAGAACTCTAATTAAAATGGCTAAATCATGGGGAAACATAATTTTCAGCTGTTTGTGTAGTCTGGAATTCTGAATTTAACATGACAAAAGTGCGGATCTGAGTTATTCGTTGGGATGAAATTACGGCGGTTTAAGCTAGAACTTTATGCATCACTAATATCGTGACCTTGTAAACATTTTTGTAAGTAAGCAAGGCCACGAACTAAGTAGTTAATGTGAGTGTACTATGGTTAAACTTTATTTTTTACCACGGATACTTTGTTTGGTTATACTGTATAATTAGCCGGTTGAACACGTTCAGAATTTGTATGCAACTATTCTGTAAATGTTTCCAAATGTGAAACACACACAAAGTTTCACTGTTATTTTACCAAATTAGTTTGAAAAAAGATTACAGTCAACTCTCGATTATACGACCCCGAGAATAAAGACCCTCTTGAAGTAATGACCCTTTTTCCAGGAACTGTCGAAAAAAAAAATAACAGAACGAACAAGGCGTTGGATTTATTATTGCCGCAAATAGTTGCAGTTATTGCTCGAAAACATATACAGCGTGTTTGACCTAAAAATATACGTTGCTGCCCCTTCCTCCTGTGCAACGCGAAGGCCAGCCAGCCAGCCCCAATGCCCCTTCGCTTTCCCCTGCTAGTCGGCGTTTCCCGCCTGCCTTTTTCCCTCCGGTGGGCGCCGGCCAACCACTCCAATAAAACCGTTAATTCACCCCTATTTTTTTTCATCATATGCGCGTGCGTAACATTTTTGCCACTGATTTCTTGTACCCTTGGATACGGTAGTCTGTTTTGTGCCTGTGATATTACGATTCTACGTAGTGTTTATTTAAGCTTTATTACGTTTTCCATTTTATTAACTAAATGCTATTAAATATAATTACTGTCATGTCATTTAATAATGTATTCACAGTAATGTTTATAAATCATTATCCTTTTAACAAGTGAAAGCAGGACAGTTCATAATTGACACTACCAAACGTCGGGTGCATGTCTCAAATATGCGTGGCACAGGGCAGTAGGACACTTGACAACAGCGCGTCTGGTGAGAGTCACTAGCCCACATGTGCGCTCGCGCCCACACACACGCATGCACACACAATCGGCTCGACCATAAATAACAGCTGTGTATACACTTGTATACCTCGATGAAAATAAAATGTGAGACAGAATTGTGTACGTTTAAAGTTGTTCTGTGAATGAGTTATCGAAGTTTATTAACAATGATCAACATCTTGATGTTTGTAATTGTTTACTGTTGGTGAACTAATTGAAACTGAGTATCAAATCCCTCTTCATGCACATTGGTGAATTGTCAAAAAACTCGTTGACAGAGTAGAATCATTATACCAGCAGTTTATTTTCACACGGCTGACCAAGCTAGACAAGTGAAAGAACTGCAAAACAAAGGGAGTAACGTTATCATCACGTCCCATCTGCTGAGCGAGCGTCAGGTACTGTAACTAGGTAGCGGTCAAGAAAGGCACAAGTGACATAGGTTAGACATGTCGTGTATGTTAATGAACTAACCAGTTTCCAGATAGGCCCTTGCGCACACAAATTATCGTACACGAGTGAGTGGTCGCTCACTGCATAGACAAGGTCCCAAGATTCAAACAGCTTTATCAAAACGTATGTTGTGCCAACTATAATTATCGTTGCCGGCAAAGTTTGTGCCTTATGTGTCGAAGAAAAATCTTACATGTCAACCATTACATATGTTTATTCAGAATGTACAGTATGTGCCTATTGAAATAAATTACTATTTCGATCAACAACATTGCAATAGTAACTTGTAAATAGTATCGAAACTCCGACATTACTGGAACTTAATTTACGATGTCGACGACATGCATGTTTCATTATCATGAATAATGCTCTATGCATGAATTCATACTCGATGTTGAGCTACAGAAAAGTTTTATATGCACGTCCAGAGTATTCATATATTAAAAATTCCTCAATTTATTGAAAAACATAACTATTTCAATAAACTTTGTTGTGGTATTCTTGCAAATGACTTCCAAAAATGGTCGTTGCGGCCGTAAGAATATATATTCCCGGCGACATTTTTGCTTAATTTCGAGCCAAAGATAGGTCATATATCTGCTTCCAGTGTAACTATTTATTCAAAATTCTTAACTCTACTGAAAAATATTACTACAGTAGAGCCCCGATTTAACGAAATCGGGAACAACAAAAACATTGATTCAACGAAAGGATTTTTAGGAACTATGAAAAAATAACCAAAAACTTATGAAATAACTAAGTAACTTTGATAAAATAAAATATACACTGTAGTGTATTATTAAAAATACGTTTACTGGCCACAGTATATTCATTTTTCCCGGTAGAAAGTGTTAAAACATCCGTCAAGAAACAAAAAAAATTGTTACAATTCATTTAAAACTTTGGCCGCGGGGGTGAATTTGAGCTGAGCGTGCGCGGCCGAGCTAGCGACGCTGTGTTGCGTAACAAACGCGTGCCTAGATCCTCATCCGGGCGACTGGCGAAGGAATGAGCATCTAGATACCCAGTACACACAGCGCCACAGCGGACAGCATGGGAACTAATTCACAGATAGTCTCCGTCAGAATGCGCTACCATGCAGCGTGCATTACCGCCTAATTCTTTTGCCGATAGAATGCAGTGGTGTCTAGCGTGATTATTTTCTGACACGTCCCGTGATAAAACCAGCGTATCTATAAAATGAAATACGTTATTATAATATTTATGCAGACATTTTACAACAAATTTATTATCGTACATAATATGTTTCGCTACTGCTAAAAAAACTCTCGAGTGCAAAATATTTTTAGGCGGGCAGCAACCAGTTGGTTTCACGAGTGCGACGGCCTGTAAGTTACAATGGCCGCCGCTGCGCGTATTTATTAATTTACCGTTATCTCACAAACTTTTACTTAAGTTTTCATGGCTTTTTTTTTAACGGAAATTTCCTAAAATTTCACGGTGGCGCGGGAGAGAGAAGGAAAGAAAGATGACTCGACGGTGTTTATCATCACTTCACACGTATTTATGCGTGCGAGCGGGCGGCCTACCTCACCGAGCGCGCGCTCGGCTCGTTGAATGTTTGATGGCAGTTTTTAAAGTTTTTTCGTCGATTTTTTTCTTTTACGACTGCGGATTACCCATTGATGGTAACTGCGGTAAGTTGTTGCTGTGGGCTATCGTTCTTTCTAACAATTACCTCCATTTCCGACAAAAAATGCCCGAGGATTTAACTTTATTGGGGGGGGGGGGAAGGGGAAGTAAAAAATTTTAAGTTGGATTCAACAAAACATCAATTTAGAGTAAACATTTTCGGGTCCCGTGGCATTTTGTTAAATCGGGGTCCTACTGTATTTCAATAAACTTTGTTGCGAATGTATGTACCTATTGAAATTAATTACTATTTCGATCAACAACATTGCGATAGTACCTTGTGAATAGTTTCGAAAGGCCGACATTACTGGCACTTAATTTACGTTGCCGATGATATGCATGTTTCATTATCATGAATTATGCTCTATGCATGAATTCATGCTCGATGTTGATCTACAGAAAGGTTGTATATGCAATTCCAGAACATCCATTTATTAAAAATACCTCATTCTATTGAAAAATATAACTATTTCAATCAACTCTGTTGCAGTAATCTTGCAAATTACTTCCAAAAATGGTCGTTGAGAGTGCAAGAATATATTTCCCGGCGACGGTTTTGCTTAATTTTGAGCCAAAGAAAGGTCGTAGATCCACTTCAATAGCATACTTTTAATAATAACGTGTTTGATTTTCAAAATAAATGGCTATCATTTTATAAAAACACGTATTTTTTGCACCAAAGACGAGTGAATGCCGATTCAATGATAAAAAACTGTAAATGTCGACATTTTAGAGGTCGGAATCGCCGAACATCGGTCAAAATTCTACTAACAACCCCTCCCAAATAACAACCCTATTCCCAGGAACCGTGAAGGGTCGTTAAATCGGAAGTTTACTGTAGTTATAAATTAGCATTACATTGTTTCCCACACATAAATGTCTAAGTTTTCGTAGTATTGTAATAATTTACTAAATATTAATTTTCCTTTCAAATTTCTGTACTAAGATTCTTCTAAAAATACTACAGAAAATACTTTTCCTTTTTATATTTATAAATGTAGGGAAGAAGAAACTAGATCAGCAGTGCTATCTGTAATAAGCACTTGTTTACAAAAGCAATTTTGTGATTTCTCAGAAACATAATAAAAGAAGAAAACTGAGAAGAAAAAGCAGTATACTGCTGCAAGAAGAGGTACAGAGTACTAAAAACATATATGTTATAAGAATGATCAAGGTTATAAAAATTGCTTTGGATTCTTATATTAACAAAGAAAAGTGCATTTCTACATCTCCTTATAAATGTAAGATTGTGCACTGGCAAATGTATACTAAAATTTAAAGAAACATTATTAGAAAAATATTCGAAAATTATTCAAAAAAATTTATATTTCTTCGAAAACTATTCAAAACACTAAAACCACTATTCGCACACCCCTAGAAATTATATGTAACCGATATATTTTGATGTGTACATTTTCCACTTGGAAATTGTAATCAAAATCCAAATACCTGTCCTTGAAGAAATCTAAAACGTACACAGCAAGTAATTCTTCAAAGAGAGTGAGTGAGTGAGTGAGTGAGTGAGTGAGTGAGTGAACGAGTGAGTGAGTGAACGAGTGAGTGAACGAGTGAGTGATTGAACGAGTGAGTGAGTGAATGAGTGAGTGAGTGAGTGAGTGAGAGAGAGAGAGAGACAGAGAGAGAGTGTGTGTACGCACGTGCGTGCATGCATGTGCATGTGTGCTTGAGTGTGTGCATGCGTGCGTGTATGTATACACAGTCAACTCTCGATTATACGACCCTGGAATAATGACCCCCTCTAAGTAACAACCCTTTTTCCAGGAACCGTAGAAAATTTAAAAAAAAATAGCTAAAAAAATTTTAACTAAAAGAAAATAGCAGAAAAAGGTGTTACGTTTATTATGACAGCAAATGATTGCAGTTATTTCTCGAAAACTGTACTGCCACACATGGCATGTTCTAAAAATATACGTTGCTACCCCTTCCTCCCGTGCGACGTGATGGCCAGCCAGCCAAGCCGGCCCGAATGCCCCTTCCCATCCCCCGGCCGGTCGGCGACCCTCCCGCCTCTTTCCCACCACCGGCCAATCACTCCAAAAAGGCAGTTCGCTCACCTTTTTTCATCATGTGTGCGCCTTAACCTTTTTTGCCACTGATTTCTCGTGCCCTTGGATATGGCAGTCTGTCTTTGTGCCTGTGATATTAAGTCGTGTTTATTTAAGCTTTATTACATTTTCTGTTTTAACAAAATACCATTAAATACCATCATGTAATTTAATGATATATACACAGTAATGTTTTTAAATCAATATTTTTATAACAAGTGCAGTTAAAATTGACACTACCAAACGTCATGTGTATGTCTCATATATGCGTGGCATAGGCCAGTAGGATACTTGACAAGAGCGGTTTTAAGGAGAGTCACTAGCCCACACACAAGCAATCGGCTCGACTGTAAATAACAGCAGTGGATACACTTGTATACGTCAGTGAAAAGAAAGTGTGAACCAGCATTGTGTAGGTTTAAAGTTGTTCTGTGAATGCGTTATCTAAGTTTATTAACAATGAACAACATCTTGATGTTTGTAATTGTTTACTGTTGGTGAACAAATTGAAACTGAGTATCAAATCTCTCTCCATGCACATTGGTGAATTGTGTAAATAACTTGTGCAGAGAGTAGAATTATTATACAAGCAGATTAATTTCACACGGCCGGCCGAGCTAGAGAAGGGAAAGAACTGCAAAACAAAGGGAGTAGTTTTTCATCACGTCCCATCTGCTGAGCGAGCATCAGGTGCTGTGAACAGGTAGTGGTCAAAAGTGGCACAAGTGACGCGGCGGACACGTTGTGTATGTTGTTTTTGAACTAACCATTTTCCAGATAGGTCCTTACGCACACGTGTGTGTGGTCGCTCGCTGCAAAGACAAGGTCCTAGGAGGCAAACAGCTTTATCGAAACGTATGTTGTGCCAACTAGAATTACAGTTGCGGCGAAGTTTATGCCTGATGTGTCAAAGAAAAGTCATAGATGTCAACCAATGTATGTGCCTATTGAAATAAATTACTATTTCAATCAACATCATTGCGACAGTACCTTGTAAATAGTTTCGAAACGCCGACATTGCTGGCACTTTAATTACGTTGGCGAGGATATTCATGTTTCATTATCATGAATTCATGCTTCATGTTGAGCTACAGAAAGGTTGTATATGCACGTCCAGAGTATCATTTATTCAAAATATGTGATTCTTTTGAAAAAATATTACTATTACAATAAACTTTGTTGTGGTATTCTTGCAAATAAGTTCCAAAAATGGTTATTGCGGCGCAAGAATCTATATAGTCTGAGACGTTTTATGCTTAATTTTGAGCCAAAGAAAGGTCATGTATCTGCTTCCGGTGTATCTATTTATTCAAAATACTTAATTCTACTGAAAATTATTACTATTTCAATAAACTTTATTGCGGCATTCTTGAAAATAACATCCCAAAATGGACGTTGCGGGCGCAAGAATGTATGTTATTGGCAACGTTTATGATTTATACTGGAGTAAACAAAGGTCGTAGATCCACTTCAATGGCATACTTTTAGAAATAATGTGTTTGCTTTTCAAAATAAATGTGTATAATTTGATAAAAACCTGTAATTTTTGGGCCAAAGATGAGTGAACGCCGATTCAGTGATAAAAACAGGTAAATGCTGACATATTTGCTATATGCCCCAAAGCTCTTAAATCTGATTAAATATTGCTGTAATTCCTGCTGTGAGTGACTGTCTATTCTAAAACATATTGTTCCGATGTCCTAGGATATAATTCAATGGATTGGGCTTTACGAGACTGATGACAGGGGTAACTTAATTAGTTCGCAAAGCTGGCCAAAGCAGAACACCCATGAAATGTGGCCATTAAGGAATTGAAAATACTACTGTTTTTTAACATCTATGTTCAGAGTTAATGTTAATATCTTTGATTTGCAGAGTGTACAATGAAGTGATGCCATGAGAGAAGGGGAAAGAGTGATAAGGGAACATAACAAATATGATGATGCATGATCATTAGACAGTGGATCAATTATTAACAATTATATCATAGTGGAACCCTGTTATAGTGAACCCTTGTATAACATTTTCCTGGTTATAACGCTTCTTGCATTAGGTCCTTAAAACTGTTTTATAATAAGAAATTACCTTCTTATAAGGAATTCCCTTTTATAAAGTTCACCATTTTGAGTCCCTTCAGAAACGATAAAACAGGGTTCTACTGTAATTTATATGTGAAATATTTAATTTAAATGCCGATACCATAGTTTATTCTCGGTGGGTTTGGTGCTCCACTTACGCACTAAATCACTCACTCACTCACTCATTCATTCATTCATTCATTCATTCATTCATTCATTCATTCATTCATTCATTCATTCATTCATTCATTCATTCATTCATTCATTCATTCACTCAATCATCCATCAGAGCATCGCCCAAATCACTAAACTAAGAAGTACGAAAATTTAATGCCATCCCTTACAAATTATATTGCATAGTTTATATTTAAAGACAGCACTTTTTATACCACAGTTTTGATATCTACAAATAAAGCATGTACCTATTGCATAAATACACAATTAATACTCTTGTTAGTAATTTTCAACCAGAAAAGCACTCTAAGCCCAAGTTAACTCAAGATAATATTATTATGTTAAAAATATTAGGCTGAGTAAACTCCGGATAGTAACGGAAGAAGATAAGGATGGCTTCCACTAAGTGGCTCCTGATATCCACGATATATCACAAACCGGGACAGGCATTATTATGTCACGTCTTTCAATGCCTTATTACTATAAAAATCTATCATTATATTTCTATCCTCCAAAAATTCCACATGGACAAAGCCATGCAAAGGCAACTTACACACACATACACACACACCAACAGATACAAAAAAACAGTTAGTATCCTCTAGTTAAATAAAAAGTCTGCAAGGAAAAACAATACAGAGAAGAGGCAGAAGCAAGTGATATAGGTGCAGAAGACAACATAGAATGAGAAAATTCACCAGTAGTAGATGCCAAAGAAAATAGCAAGTCATATAGTGGACAGAACAAAGTACACTATGTTGACAGTTGATGCTAGGTCATGAACAATTATCTTGGTATGTTACTTGTAAACTTGAACTACAATGTTTTCTCCACCCCTCCGTCCATCCAATCAAAAATATTATCCTAGCAGAGACTAAATTATCTATGACATCATATTTCTGATTAAAATGAAAATGTAATTATTTATTTTGCTGTACTAATTCTGATGATGGTAATACATTTAATTATTACTATTTCTTTTTGCAGTACTAAGTGTACTGCCAGATAATCCCAAATACAAATTTTACCATTCAGATTTGTAATTAAAAATTTTCATACTTATTATATTGCTGTATTTCAATTTTCTGAAATATTTTACTACAGTGAAAAAATCAAATTTTTTCTATTTTCATGACAAAAGAAAAAAAAATTCCATGTTCCACGACCCTCCTGCAATTTCCATTACTTTTCCTAAGCTTAATACTTTATTCAAGGCAAAATATTTCATCACTGTGTTTCCCATTCCCTCACACCACTAATTAAAACCGCACCACTTTCAGTGACTTTCGGTTTGAAATGATTGCACAATGCAGCTGCCGGCAATTCATTGTGCAGCAAGAAGCTGAGACGGTTGAGTAATTGAGTGTGAGACAATGGTGCAACACACAGTTTCACGGTCAGGTTTACAGTTCATTCAGACATTAACAACGTACTTTTTGTGCCACATGCACAGTCATGAATCTCAAATCCCACAGGAATTGGACATGACTACCAAGAAATATTTTACCATTTAAAATTTAGTAAATTACAATCGTAAAATTCGAAGGCAATTAAGCTGCACATTATGAAACTAATTGAGATGAGGCATCATAAATGACAAGTGAACAAGAAGCAAAGCAAGCAATACGAAACAAATGACACAGTTGAAAGTGTGGAGAAAGTACCTGTAACAAGTGCTGAGAAGACATTTGGCCCACATGTCCGGGGAGGTAGCATACTTGCGCGCCAGCTTCTGCGCTGACTTGATCTCATGCTTAGTGCGGCGAGCTAGCGGACTACTCTGAAGAACACCTGTCATCTTCGCTCCATCGCTCGCCACAAAATGTTTCAGTTCCTTGCGACTGAACAGCAACGGGTTGAGACTGAACGTCTGCACAAAAAATGCACAGTTCAGTAGTCTTCTGCCTCAATCAGTACTGTGTTGATTTTATCAAGTGTCTTAATTTCCAGAAAAGAATGTTGCGGCCCAATAGGGCGCAACATAGAGGTTTTTTTGGGCAACTCACTCCTACCCCGGCGCCCAGTGATCTACATTAGTGCCCCGGCATTACGTTATTTAAAAGACGTGTGTGGCGGATCACAAGAACATCAAAGGGTGCCAGAGGGTTGAATGCATGAGGCTTCCGTCGAGTGCATGTGCACCTAGACAGCAGTCCTTCTACCCTTTCGCTCCTGGGCCGGCGAGCCCTGAGGGAAGTGTGAGGAGAGAGACATCGATACAAGCAAGCGGGCTTGGCCAGGCGCTGACCCCTTCATCCCATACTTTTCCCTCCCAAGCGGGTGTACAAGCGACTGCGCAGCTGCAGAGCAGGACTTCTATCGCTACCACAAGGATGAGGAAACACCTCTCAGGACTAGCAGGATCAGCCTAGGAGTACGGCTTGTCAGCGGTGCAACCTAGTAGTACAAATACAGAGGTCAGGATGCTGGAAACCCCGATGGATGGGGACAGATTCTGGGGACCAAAGAGGATGGTTTTTATGCAAAAATAGGGAGCTCTCTGGATTTTCGGGAATAGGGTCCATCCAGGGTAAAGTGTCAGGAGTTCAGTTCTGGCAGTCAAATGAGAGGGACACAATAAACGAGGTGAACTGGACCAGTATTTATCATACTACAACATGTAGTGAAACCAGCTTTCCTGGACATCCTTCTCTTGTCCAAAATCCATATCATCGTCATCTCATGGGGGACAAGTCAACTAGGGCATAGAGGAGAATGGATTTGGTCAGCGCTTGCCTTGTGTGGCACTTTCCTTGTGTGGCGCAGGTCCTGTGCGGCGTGGCTGGACGCCCCTGTTGCCGCAGCGAACGTTACCCCCCTCCCCCGTTAGAGGCGTGGAGTTAGGTCTTGCATGAACATCTATGTCCACGTGATACCTCAATGCCCCACCAACACTCCTGAAGTAGGAACCGAAGCAAGTTGTCAATGACAGTCTGGTAGGCGAGGTGCCCCCAATGGGAGATGAGCGAGACTGACCACAACAAAGGCCCCTTCCCCCTTCCGCATCACAGAGTTCGGGTCCCCGGGGGGTGGGAGAGAGGTGAGCCTCCCCGGATTTCGACAGGTGGGAGGAGACCCACCAACAGCCTGACCATTCCACGCAACACTCTCTCTCATCACTGACACTCCAACACAGTGGCCTGCAGAAATAATACAGGTTATATTGTCCCGTTGTTGTAGCGCGACTCCTACCCCGAGGTACAGTCCCATCACCGTGAGCTTCTAACAATTGGTGGCAACCCAAGTTAAATGTAAGAAAATTACAGTTGCACCAGGGGTACGAGGCTTAGGTGAGCCACAAGAGGGGATTATTTAAAACAATTGACTCTGTAAATTTGATACAGGGCAAATGTGACTCCCATCCACAAACATTTTATAAGTACCGATACTGTAGAACCTTAATTTAGCGAAATTCCTTGGGACCAAATATATTTACTATAAATCAATGTTTCATTAAATCTGACATAATATTTTTTCACCCCCTTCCTCCTTAAAACAAAAATTAAATGCTAAAAATAGAATCTAGTCGGCAGTGCACCTAGTGAGTCAGGTCGCACACGCACCATCAGCACACGAGAAGTGATGATTAACACTGCTGATCCGACTACCTTTACGGCTCTTACACGCTCCTCCAACAAAACTTAAGAAAATCCCTTGAAAAAAGTTTCACAAAAATTTGCAATGAATATTTAATTAAAAGTTTGCAAGACAACGGTAAAATAATAAACACACGCGGTGGCGGGTATTGCAGTTTGTAGGTTGCCGAGTTCGTGCAACAAACTAGTTACTGCTCGCTAAAATACTTTGCACTTGAGCATTTTTTTAGCATCGACGAAACATATTATGTATATTTGAGGTAGTAAACTGTAAAAGGTCTACATAAATAATATAATTAAGTTTTTTTTTATATAAGCTGGTTCTATCACAGGACATGACAGAAAATATCACGCTGCACATCACTGCATTCTATTGGCAATCTGCAGAGAATGCTGCACTGTAGCGTATTCTGACAGAGATGCGAAACACACACTATGAATTAGTTCCCATGCTGTCCACCACCGCGTTCTGTACACTCGGTACCTAGATGCTCGTTCACAGCCTCCAAGTCATGAATGAGGAAGGATCCAGGCACGCGCTGCTTACGCAATACAGCGTGGCTCGCTCGGCCGCATGCACTGTATGGCCAAAGTTTTTAGCAATTATTTATTGTTTGTTTCTCGACGGAAGGTTTAAGAGTGTCTACGGAGAAATAAGTATATACTGCAGCCAGTGAAAGCATTTTTAATAGACTTACGTATTACAATTTATATTGCATTTTATCAAAGTTGCTTAGTTATTTCACACATTTCCTGTTATTTTTTTAAGATACCTAACAATCCTTTTGTTAAATATCTGTCGTCACCATTCCCGAGTTTGTTAAATTGGGGCTGTACTGTACCTATTGTTTTTAGCACAATATTCCTTACATTGCCCATTATGTTAAAGTAACTAATTGAAATATTTTTATTAGATACACAAACAATGTGAAGAACACATACACACACATGCAAGCAAGCATCTGTATGTATATGCGTGCATTCACACGTACACACACACACACATTCTCAACCCTTGTCTCACCCACTGCTGTTCATAGTATTTAAAAACATGTCAACACATTAATTTTTGTGTTTTTAAATGCAACATACAAATTATGACAAGACAATAACAAACTCAATGCTCAGTCACTGTCAGTTAATGAACATTTTACAGTGGAATCCATATTCATTAGGGATGGGTCGAGTCCAAAATTTTTTTGAATCTGATGCAATTCCCGTTCTTATTTTTCGGTTCTGGAAACCGATTCCAACATTTTATTGCACAATTAGGCTAAACTAAACATTTCCTTGTCTACGTCTGCAAAAATTTTCATTCAATGTTGTATTTCACACTGAAATAACAAAATAAATTCCACACTTGAGACAAATAGTCAAGCTATAGATTTAAAAAGAGGCCTAAGTAAATATAAGTACTTAATACTTATTACAAAATATTATGAGAGATGTACTTGCAGATTACAAAACAAATAACTTAGGGGAGGGCCTACCTATTTATACCTTTTTATAAAAATTAATAAGTTAACAAAATTAAACTGTACAAAACATTCATTAAATTAAAACCATGTCTTCAAAAATATTAAGTACAAGATCCTGCACGAAAAATGTACGTATGTTTAACCCTTCAAATTTTTGTTTAAGAATATGAGCATTTTAAGTCTTTCAGGGTCAAGACAATTTCTTTTGGTGTCACAAACAAACCCTGCAGTGCTAAACAGTCTTTCACTGCACGCTATTGAAGGTGGCACAAACAGATAGTTCTTAGCTATAATTTTGAGTGTTTTATACAGTCCATTCTTCCAGAACTCAAACGGCAAAAGGTCCTGTGCAAAATACATGGCAAATTCTTTCAACACAGTGTCCTCTTCAGAGGCAGCAGCAGCAACAACTGTATCGTTGAGAAAACTATATCTTGACCAAATGCTGTTGTCTGAACTAGCAGACACATCTGCACTCGTACTTCCACGAAAATTGCTGGCAGTGTAAGAAAACATATTTGCTTCCAGCAGTAGTGCTGTTTTTCCAGTATTAGCCTTTTCTTTAGATTCAAAAACAGATGCTTTGAACCTCGGGTCTAGTAATGTTGCAGAGGCAAATAATTTGTTGTCCTCTATGTCCTGAAACTTGATTTTGTGATGTGCCAGCAAATCATTAACTAAACATAGTAAACCAGAGTTGGGGGGCACTGGTTTCTCTAGTTCATGCCTAATAAGTTGCACAAGAGGTATCACCTCTGAAGCAGACACATGTGAGGAACTGAATTGAAGAGTAGAAGAATCAAACACCTCGAAGATGAGAATGATGTTTTCCACCATATTCCATTGAGAGCTCGTCAGTGTATCAGTTAATGAGATGTCTGGAAGTGTAAGGAGACTAGCTTTTCTTTGTTCTACAAGCTGTTTCAGCATATGAAGTGTGCTGTTCCACCTTATTGGCTTATCCCGAATGAGCCGGTGTTGGGGAACTCGAATGATGATCTGGTTTCTTTCGAGAATTTCGGTTGACGAGGTAGAGTGCTTGAAGTGAGTAACAATTCTGCAACTGGCAGCACACAAGTTAATAACTACCTTGTTGATGAAAACTGCATCTTTCAAAATTAACTGCAAAGTGTGGGCTAGACATGATACATGACAGAAAGCAGATTTTTCTAGAGCAGCTACAATATTTCTGCCATTATCTCGCACAATCGCAACCAACTTATTACTCAAACCCCATTCTGAAAGCAGCAGAGTTATAAATTTGCAAATGTTATCACCAGAATGTCTGATTTCAGTGAACTGTATAACTTCTAGACAGATATGCTTGTATTTGAAATTCTTATTAATAAAGTGCACTGTCAAACTAAGGAAATCATTGCCAGCAACAGATGTCCACACATCCGTTGTCAAAGCAGCAAACTGCACTTCACTTATTTCACCTTTCACTCTTTGCATAATGTCTTCATACATTTCTTTTGCTAGTGTTTTCCACATTGGTAGCGTGTAACGAGGCTCTAAATGTGAAATAAGTGACTTGAATGCTTCATTTTCGACCACACTGAATGGTTGGCCTTTAATACACACCATTCTAGCAACTAAATTTGTGATATCTGAGCTCCTTCTGTCGTCTGGTTTGAATTTATTTTTTATGTCAAAAACTTTTGCAAGTGTAGGCTGATTATGCTGTGGTTTCATTTGCTGACGAGATTGAACATGTAGGCCTATCTTCGATGTTGATGGGCCGGCAATCCCAAGATCTGGAACTACATTTGGAGTTGTTACTTCTCCAGAGGTTGTTTCTTGGGTGCTAGATGATTCAGATGAGGAATCTGTTGGCTTCCACTATTTTGAAAGCGTAACTTCACCGTCACTCTGCTGTTTCTAGCACTGTTTGACTTTCTCTTTGTGCTTATAATAAACATGCTTCCACATGTTGGATGTGGATTTTGAAGTACCGTGCGATATTGTGGTTTTGTAGTATTGACACACGGACAAGTTCATATTTATTTCAGATATCTGAAAATGTTCCCAAATATCGGAAATTGTATTTTTTTTCACGCTGTGAAGTGTTCAGCCACTTCCCCATCTTGGTTTAATCTTTATAAAGGTTCCAGGTGAGGCATGTCGCCGGGAAATGTAACCAAACAAACACTTGACGTAACTGGTATCGATATGGCCGAATAATTAAAAAATTGAGGCAATATTAGTTAGGAGGTGTGTAAACAGGGCTAAAATATAGAGTTTTCAACCTAAAACATCAATTGAAGAACATAATACATTAATTTACCATAAAAAATACCAGTCTGATGTGTACTTTTGAGGTTAAAGCAGTATGGTGGCTGGCAAATTTGGTGGCTACCTCTCCCCCCTCTTGGCTTCACTCCCCTCGCCGTCATTCAGACCTTATGCTACCCCAGTGTCACCACTCTGATGGCAAAGGGGTTCAATTTATGTTTCCTTCAGGGTTGTAATAAGGTTCGAGCATGAGAGTTCCCTGAAGGGGAGGAGGGGCTGCTAAATGTCCCAAGGAGAGTGGTTTCCTGGACAGTCGACACAAGACAGTCTCTACAGCAAAGCAGGAAAATTCTCACTTTTCATGAAGGGAGGCAGGCGTGTTAACCACTCACAAATTTCTAGAAGAGCTCCCTCAGGCAAAATATTATTTATTAGACATTCTGAATCGGACATTAGTACTTTAGAAATGAAACTATAAAAATATGTTTGAACTGTATACTATTTCCACTTGGTACACTTTTACAATCACTGACTTTACACACTGGTTAATACATTCGGTTTTTACATACACAGGTCTTTATACACTACTAGTTTACAATATTCACTATACTCGACCGCATTGTCATTTATGCACGGAGCCCCGGAACTTCTCGCGGACTTGGCTCTACTTCCGCATCCGGCGGTAACAGATATGCACCTCGTGGCGACTCGCGGCAGGGTGCGTTCCCTAATACTGCCCGTGCGGCTAGGGCACGTCTCCTTCGAAATGCGCTTTCGGCACAAGAGTAGGTAGGACCAGGTTTCCGCTTCCTTCTCAAGAAGCAACCTGTATAGAGGATGGGTAGGCGGGTTTAGGCTTCCTTCTCAGGAAGCAACCCACGGAAGATAGGTAGTGGTTAACATGTAGGAGGGGCTGGCTTCGGCTCCCTTCTCAGGAAGCAACCCTAGGGTTAAGCGGACGTCGGGTTTCCGCTTCCTTCTCAGGAAGCTGCCCTTTCGAGGTTGGGGGTGGTGCCTAGGCTTGCTCGGGGAGGAGGCCCGAGCCCTAGACTGACAATTTGGCTAGGCGAGCGCCCGCCTTATATACCCCTGCGCTGGAGAGGAGGCCGTCTGCTGGCTAGCAGGCGCACCACTCCAACACCCACACATCTCCCACACTCTGCAAAAAATACGTGACTATTTGAAACTTTCCCGTGGGGCCGTGAAAATGTCCGTGTTGCCAAAAAGAAATAAACAAAGCACTAAATAAATGCACAAAATTAATAATGATATTACGTTTACATACACACTTTCTCTCTTAAAAGTTCATAATTTGCCGCCTGGAATTATTTGCATTGTGTCTATCTGTTCATTTACATTGATTATAGCAGGCGTAAAAATATACATACAAAAACGGTAAATATAAACATCTCCAAACCTTTATTTATAGGTTTTACGGCAACACGGCTCACAATACTGGATTTAAATTACTCCTTGGGCAAAAATAAGGTAGGCCGAACTCATGTTACTAATATTACGGGGCCGAGCGTAAAATATATCTAAGCACCTTGCAGGGTGCATCACCGTGAGTACGCGTGTTGCGCAGGCGGATATAAAATAATAACAAACATTTTACATGTAGTACCAACCCCAACACGTTAAAATTTTTTTGCCGAAAATTATGTTTTTCATGTGTTTCAATATCCATAGCCATGTTTACTCTATGTCCTAAACAAAACAAGTGAAACGTTGGTGCCGTAACGTAACCTGTGCGAAGCCAACCAGGTTATTTACAGAAAGTTTTACTTCAAATTCAGTCGTAAATTAAATAGCTTTCAAAACAAATCTCATCCTCACTAATCAAGACATGACACGTTTCTGCTTATTGTATTTTACGTTTGGATAGAAACGACTGCGGAAAATTGCGTGATTGTAAGTACTGAAACGTAATAAAAACTTTATATTAGCCATTGCCAATGATTAGCATTCTTCTGTTTATATGTGTACGCTTTCGTTAATTAGCTTTGGTCACGTAATTTTGTTTTATTGCACTTTAAACATTAACAGCCTTAATATTTTTTTAAGTGTTGCGGTTATAGAAATGTCAAGCCCCGAAACCGAAAAATATACAATTTTTAGACCCGAATCGGGTCCGGTATTTTGTTTCAAATCCGGCGAAACCGAAGATCCGAGATTCTACCAGATCCATCCCTAATATCCATAGGTCATTAGGGAACTGACACAACCAGGGTGGCTACAAACTGTTGGGAATATAATTCCCTGACTTTTCCCTGACTTTTCCCACCCGAATCGAAAATTTTCCCTGAACTAATACAATTTTTTTAACCAAATTTTTTATGCTTTATAAAATAAATTTTTTCTTTGTCCAATTCAATGCACTTTGCACACAGTACAAGTTTTAATGTACTACTGCTAAAAAATTTTTGTTGTTTCTAAACCATTCTTGCGAGGGGCAAGTTGAAAATCAAACAAATACTATGGATACACGCCATAGCAGCTTACTGTGAGTCAAAGAAAACCACACAATACATGCAGACAAAAAGAAAAGTAAACAACCAAAAGCATCCTTTTGCTTGTCAGCATGTATTGTCTGGAATGAAAAATACATGCCTCAGAAAACACTGATTGCATAGTAAACACACTAACAGCATATTTTGTGTGTTTTATTTTTGCAAGTTTATTAAGTATGCCTATAGTAATATAAAAATTAGAACTGAAAGTTACAACTATTAAGCACATTTTGTTGTAAGAAATGTACAGTAATACCTAACTTATGGCTTCTCACATTTGACAAATTAAAAGGCCTACCACATGAATACAATATTTGTGTAAAAACTTCTTACCTCAGGAAACACAGATACATTACAGAGTTTCCACAATATAAACAATATACTTTGCGTACTCTAATCCTGCATGTTGCAATAAAATAATTAAACCAAAATTACAACAGACAGTTGCAACTAAAGTAATTCCTTTAAATTGATGTCAAAAACTCAGAGTAATACAATTGTTACATTGAGAAATGAAATTAACAATTTCACGTAGTACACAAATAAATTATGTGTGGAGAAAATTCTAATCCGATAATAAACTTATTTCACGATTACATACTACCGACAATCAAAAACCCCAGTACTATACAAGATAACATGAAAAAAATTCCTTGGAAAAATGTAATTTTATGAGTATTGTAGAGGTACTCACCGAGAGATCCTGTGAAGTGTGCTTGCCACAAGTATGTAAAGCAGTACATTAATCAGTTTTTGTAACTCTACAACCTCCTACAGCTCCATCCCCCCCCCCCCCACAAGGGGTTCCTCATCTATCTCCAGCCATGTTAAGTTCTTCCACCTTGACACCTCACCCATCTCATTCACAAGCAAGCACACACTGTTGCTCTAAAAATAGAATGCCCTTTCTACCATCCCTTCTTTCCAATAGGCGACAGTGTGTTGATGAAAACAACAAGAAAGAAAGAAAACAGCATGGAAGGATGCAAGTTTGCTTTCTCATGTTACAAAAGATAGCTGTATTATTTTACAAGCCGGTAGCTACTTTTCACACTAACAGAGTATAGCGCACTTTAAAAAAAAAAAAAAAAGGCCGTCATGTTATCAGCCTTCCGCATCAGATGCAATCATCTGGGGGAGGGGGGCCGAAGAGAGACGGAGAGATGCATGTAAAAAAAGGCAGAAGCAGACACATTATCAGCCTTCCGCATCAGCAGGAAGCATCGAGCAGTAAACAACTAAATAGATTACGGATAAAAGTGGCGTATGTGACGCAGCGGGCCCAGCTACTTATGGCTTTCTTCCCTGGGATTATGGTATCGTGATGTCCGATGAAAGGCACCAGACGTGTCTTCACTCTTGCCAGTCCCCGTGCTACTCCATTCATGTAGGCCTCATTTTAACTGATTTTAACTATTGCTTTTCGATTTCCGAAAAAGGAGATGGGGCGGGGAATATTCCC
This sequence comes from Medauroidea extradentata, assembly GCA_003012365.1. Taxonomy (NCBI): domain Eukaryota; kingdom Metazoa; phylum Arthropoda; class Insecta; order Phasmatodea; family Phasmatidae; genus Medauroidea; species Medauroidea extradentata. The sequence goes on from PNEQ01036955.1 coordinate 31,842, forward strand.
TGACTATTCCCAGACTTTTTCAGTCCACTAAAATTCCCTGACTATTCCCGGTTTTCCCGCCCTGTCGCCACCCTGACAAATATTTCAATGCATGCATACATTTAATGAATGTGATACTGAAATGCAGACAAATAAGAAATTAGAATATACAATATGTTTCATTGATGTAGACATTAAAAAAATCTGCTTCAAGACATAGAGGTTTCACTATATTTAACAACATCCCAACTTTGAAAGACTGCTTGACGCATCGCCACTGCTTCCTTAATAATATCCATACTAAAGCTCGCCTCCCTTTCTAAGTTGACTTGTATTGTATTTGTAGGTTAGGCCTAAATCGTAACCATGTGTTGCCGATTTCTGAATATGCACATAATATTACGCTATTTGCACTTGTTAGGAATCAAATACTATTTTATTGTAATAATTTCTGTGTGTAAAGAAAGACTCACGCACCTGAAAAACATTTCACGTAATATTTATTTGTTTACAGTCACGGCCATGATGCCAAAAAGTACGTGCACTGACTTTGATGAAATAAGATTAATTATGCACGAGATAATATTTGATGTAAATAATGTTATTTAAAGTGTCTAAAATGTATGATTGTTATTTAAAAAGGGTTTAAACGGCAACACGTAATAATATTTTAATAGTGATTATGTTGTGTTTATGAGGCGAGCAAAATTATGTTTTCTAGTATTGGTAACCCTGCAGAGCAGACAGCTCCAGCGGCCGAGCGGCCATTTGAACTCACCCGCCTAACGGGACTTCCACCCCCTCGGACGGGTATATAAGGCGCCTCTCGCCATCCAGAAATCAGTGTTTCCTAGGGCTCGGCTCCTTCCGAGTTCTCTAGGCACTCTCCCCTTACCTTATGGGTTGTGGCAGGAAACTGCCACCTAAGTCCTGCTACCCAAACCTGCTCTACCTCCAGAGTGTCTAGAAACGACGTAGCGAGTCGGTCACTCTAGCGCGCGGTAGCTTTGGGAAAGCACCCACTTGCGTAGCTCTATCGGCCACCACGAGGCGCGCCAGCAGTATCCGCCGGAAAGCGGAAGTCAGTAATCGGATGCTCCTGCAAAGCAGTCAACCCACGTGGCAGAGTGCCAGTGATAAGTCAGTAGTATAATATATCAGTGGCAAAGTTGTGAGAGACGTGATAAGTCAGTAGTGTAATATTTCAGTAGCAAAGTATGTGAGAAGTATAAACCAGTTGTAAATTCTGTAAAAGTGTGTACGAAGATTTGAGACCAGGAAGTGTTGTAAAGTGTTTTGTGAACTTGTGTACTTTGAACGAGTCAACAATATAATCAGTGAAACGCACTTTATTCTTTTATTTTCTAAATTAAATGTCTGAATTGGAGACCCGCTCATCTCAGGAGAAGATACTTAGCACTTGACAGCAAACCGCAAAGGCGCGACAACAGTTAGTCGCCAAAAAGGACACATATACTGCCAGTCTAATTCCGGAGCTTCAGAAGCTACCAGGCCCCGAGCCTACCCTGCCTGAACTCAGCGCTCAATATAAACAGCTTTCGGCCCTTCAGGCCCGAACCCGCAAACAAGTTTGGTTCAGCGAAATTCTTAGAGAGATCCAGCGCCAACAGATCCCGTTACTGAGTCCTATCAAGACTCCCCCTAAACTTGTTCTCCTGCACCAGCGGATCCAGGATATCATCGCAGAGGAGCGCAGAATGCCGAAGCGGGCCACACCCATAACTGACGATAAGAAAACGCTGCTCAGAAAGCTATTTTAATAAGGTGAGTGGACATCGACCTTACACATATAAAAAATTCTGAAACCACCTTACTCTGCTCGCACAAAAGCATCCAGCGTAGGCACTACAAAAGGGACACCACTCTCCCTGGACGCGCTAGACTTTTAATTAATCCACAGCTAGCAAAATCAACGGTGGCTCTGTCTGTGGACCACCCTCACACATATAGCCTTGAGAAAGCGGGGCATGCTGTCTTCACACAGTGGTTTGTGACATATACCTACTGCAACACTGTAGAAGAGCAGGAGCTGTGCTCACCTGGTAGGAGTAGGTGATGCCAAGAGGTAGGCCCGTAGATTCTGGAGGGGCTATGAACACAGTGGTTTGTGACATATACCTACTGCAACACTGTAGAAGAGCAGGAGCTGTGCTCACCTGGTAGGAGTAGGTGATGCCAAGAGGTAGGCCTGTAGGTTCTGGAGGGGCTATGAACACAGTGGTTCGTGACATATACCTACTGCAACACTGTAGAAGAGCAGGAGCTGTGCTCACCTGGTAGGAGTAGGTGATGCCATGAGGTAGTCCCGTAGGTTCTGGAGGGGCTATGAACACAGTGTGTTCACTCTGATGAGTCTCATCCATCTCCAGAAGCTTACTGTCACCTTCCTCTCCGTCTACCTGTACAAACACACCTGCAATGCTACCAACCTATGAAAATATATAATACAAGCACTAGTGCTACACCAAAGTGCCCAACAACATACTGTACATACTTCCACCAACTGTGCACCTGCATGACAATGATAGCATATAAAGTCTGATGATTTAGCAATGTTCCATCATGTATTGTTTATGAAATAACTATCATCCAACAATTGCTAGCAGTCATTCACTATTACCTTTATTGATATCAACAACACTTTAAACAAGACTATAAAAATAATACACTAGACTCCCAATTTTACAAACCCTGGATTAACTAAGGTAGTGATTTTAAGAATATACTCTCGGGAACTGTCAAAAAATTGGAAAATTGACCAAATTGTTATAACCTTGGGCATCACATGTTGGCTGATCTATTTAAAATATGTTATTTAGCACACAGAAACCATAACAATTATGTTTTGGCAATAGGTCGTAACAGGCATTTCAATAAAATTTAAATAATATATTTTCAAGCCTGGTTTGTATTCCATTTGCAAAATCACACAGTAAATTATAAATCAATTTTCAAAAAACCGTTAATAATTTAATAATTTATATAATTACTGTTCTAAAAACTATAAAGATTAATGCAAAGAGGATTATGGTCACTTGCCAAAAAAAACCATCAAAATGTAGGAGTTTTAACATTTGTACCGTGATTATTAATGCCGTAATAATAATAAAAAAACTGGTTAAATACTTTGCTACTGTTGAGGTCCAAGTGCAAACTTCCGTTTGAGAGCACAATTATGCCCCATGTTTGTCCACTGCTCATTTCTTAAATTCTGTGTTAGACATGCAACAATAATAGCTGTGTGAATGACTTTTGTTTACAAGCAGTTTCACTTCACACGGCTGTAGCGAGTTATGAATGAGTGAGCAGAGTGAAGGCATGGTAAAAATACACATACATATATTTAATCACTCACCAGCAGCACATCCAACTCTGGAAATAAACAAATATAACTGTTTTTTATATGTATGTATATATATAGACACATACATAAACAGGATTGTGTGGTAACTGGAACCACAAAATTTTAATTCATAATTTTGGTGTTATAAATGAAAATACACCAATCTCAAATCCTCTGAAAAAAAAAAAAGTGTTGCACGCACCACTAAGTTAATTTTATTTGAAGAGAAGTTGTAACGGGGGTGGCATTTGTTGTCTGTTTATTGTTGAACTGGACTTGTAATGGTGATGGTGGACCTCTACTGTCTATTGTTATTATTAATGATGTAGCAGGAGAATGATGATGCAAAGAAAGTCTCAAACTGGACTTCTCCTTATCACTTGCAGATACCGTCTATCAGCGGTAACTGCTTCAGAAATTAGACTTTTAATTTACATGCCCGGATAGCCTGAGGTGTTCACCAAAAGGTTCACATAGAGAGAAAACAACAAAAAAAATATTTATAAAACTTTTTTTTATTATTTTTTTATTATTATTATTATTATTAACAGTTCACCACACATACATGGCACAGTCTTTGCTAAAGTACTCAAATTCATTCCAGTGACTTTATCAAATTAAAATGTGAAAGTGAATTGGTGGTACCGGTGCCCGAATGCACAACGTCATGAATGTTCGTCCAGGTCTTTCATCAGTTGTGATATGCCTCGGTTTGCTCCACAAAAGAAAACAAACTAAACCACAGGATACAAATAACTAATTTCCCCGACGGTGTCGTAAAACCGCAACATCCCCATGTGCCGCTGTTTCGTGCACCTACTTACACGAGTATTACTACACTCAGTAAACAAAGCAAAACAAAAAAAGAAACTATCTACGGCAATACAGCCCACTTTACTGGTGAATCCGCCCTCTAGGCTTCACAGCCCCTCTCCAACGTTTAATACATCCTCTTCCTCCCGCCATGACGCCCCAACTAACAAAACACTCAGCCGGCCATCTCCCGGTGACCGCGCCCAAGCTCCGACGTACCACGACAAACTTCTCCTGGGCGAACACTCAGACTTACTCGGCCGAGCGGCGGAGTGATACAACGGGACCCAAGTTGTTTCAAAAGCTTATCAAATGACATTTATAACAGATAAAAAAGTATGTAACATAGTTACTGACGAATTTGCAAAGAAGTTTATTCCATAATACCAGCCAAATATTCATTAGTTTATTAATTGGGCATATGCTGCGTCATCAATCTGTCGCGGATCACCACCTTTTCAGAGTTCTGTTCGGCACGGCACTATCAGCACTACCACCCATGATGAAGACCTAATGGGCTGCTGTCATATCTCTGCATGTGCCTCCAAGTCTGCACTCTGGCCTACCTGCCAGATAAATCCCATCCCAGAGGAGGCGAGCTCAGAGTCTACTTGAAATTTTCAAAATCCAAATGAAGCAAAATACAAGAAAAAGTTACTTAGAAAAGTTGTTTAAATTAAATTCTCAGAAGAAAGAAAATTCAAAGAAAAATGGTAACTCTGACATTTTTGCACAGAGGTACAAGTTAAAATTATGTGCATTGTTTGCAACAATACCATTAGTTTTGCTCACGAATATAACATTAAAGAACACTACGATACAATTCATAAAGAAACATTTTTCTTCTTTGAAGGTAAAACAAAAGAGAAAAAATTTAACTCAATGGAAAATACTAAATGAAAAACACTTCAAAGATAGCAACATGTTCTTTTATTTCTTATTTTTCACACACTTGTCACTTATACTATTGATACTGCTTGTTTACATTTCTCGTTAACACAAGGTGTAACCAAAAGCATATCCTCACAACACACATTGTCTGATGTCACAAATATGGACGGACAAAATATTTTTGGTACACATTGACATCTAACTTCACAGTTATTGTTTCAGTTATGTTTAGTTGTCATTCATCTTGTTTCAAGAAATAATTCACGAATGGTAACTATATTATAAACACTGCATTTTCCTTTGATGAACCTTGTTACCCCTCCCCTCTTGACCTCATTCCTGCATTGTTAGTGTTCATGTCTCCCCTCCTCCCGCCTCCTCCTCCCCAACCCTCACTCTCCCCACCTCCAGCTCTCGGCCAAAGAGCTAGAGGCGAGCTTGTTCCAGTCACATCTGATCAGCCGGTGGTAGCAGTACTATTCCAGTCATGGTAAGCATGGTAACGCGAGACATTCTTATCCTGCTTTGAGCCCAGAGTTTTTCCCATATATCTAATGGCAGTAAGGTCTGTGTATTATGGGTTTCTTTCGTGTTACCTTTTAAGAGTCCTTTTTAACTGCTGTTCATTCCCACGTGAGAGTATTGCCATATACTGTAGTACCATTCTAGACCACTTCATCTACCCCATTTCCTCGTCAGGACACTCATTCTGTTTATATCAGAAACTGGTTGCTTATTCAATTGATTATTACTAGTTATGAATGTAGTATGAGTGTAAAGTTGGCCCACGAGGCTTGTTATGATCAATACAGTGGTTTTGCGAAACTGATGTTTATGGTAGTTTGCAATCCCGATCCTGTTTATTTGGGTGTAAATTCCCCAGTTCTTCGGACTTTATGAGTCTCACTACAGGTTGTTCAAGGTAATACAATCTCATTCAGATAATACAATCTTATTCAGGTAATGCTATGGCATTCATGTAATGCCATTCCTCGTCCAGTTATTAGGTGTGATGCAATGAAATTCATATTTTTAAACATATTTTTAGCATTAATATAATTTTAAAATGTAGCTTTGGTAGAGGAGAACTTATGATAGATTACAAAACAACACTTCAGAAAATTCGCTACGTAGTTTCACTCAGGTAGAAATTTTCCAATCACTTATCTTAACTTTATTTTATGAATTGTCTTAATTTTGTTGTCAGTCAAACACAAAACAAACTTAAATTGTATGTTTGGTTATTTGCAGCAAACTGGATGTGTGTTTGGGGTTGCTGACTCATATTTTATAGATCTGGGCCTGAACTATCATTATGACCTTCGCAACGAGCTCGTGGAAGTTGGTATAAAGGCTGAGAATTGTTTTGAACAGGCTGGTTAATTCTGAGTAGCTGATGACGGAATTTGGTCAGGTCTGTGAAGGCTCAGTCTGCCCAACGATCCTGATAGCTGGGTGGTAATTACAAAATCGAAATCATCAGAAAACCTTTGTCATTCACTGCGCCGTCAGATGTCTTGTGCGCTCATACATCTCGCTAAAATGTTGCTTAAAGGACTTGTGTTACCTACGGTCATATCATTCACAATGTAATCAGGCCTGTGTATTTTCTTGGATCTCAACTTTCCAAAAATGTTTAAAAATTCCTTATTAGAAGTTTCCAAGGATTGAAAATTTTCCTTGTTCAGCACCCACCTTGTAAAGTGACATTACAGGAATGATATTCCAAAAGTGTTAGTAATTTTAAATGTAATTTAACAGAAAAACCAATAATAATTCAGCTCTGCTGCGACAAGCATCTCATAAAACATATATTAAATACTATAAAAAATAACTAATATTATCAAAACAGTGAAAATAAATTTTTGTATATGCCAGGTAATGTAAATAGCAATATTTCATTGTGCAAAATATTTTGTGATTAACATATGAAATGAAATTAATTAAGTGGTGCAAAGCAACGCCAGTATATAGTACCCACCTTCTCCATGCAGTCATCAAAGAACACAAGATCTGCATCCATGTTCGAAACAAATGACCGCTCCTCGATAAAACGAATAAACATCTGGGTCTTCATCACCAGGGAGAAAAACTTACTATGAGCCTTATCTCGTGAACGAAGAAAACCTAAAACCAAATATGTTACAAGTGATTTATTACATAACACTGTTCACAATTGTGACATAGCCGTCACCTTAAAAATGCAATATAACTGTAGTAGTAGTATAAGTGTGGCAAACCTGGTCCAAGTAATATGCCAAAAACATAACACACTATTCCAATATCAAAATGTGAAAATCACGTAAGCGCTCATTACAAGATTCCATTTTCTTATGAACACATCAATACAGCTTTCTTACAGGTGCACCCTCGATCTAACGACATCACACGGTGCAAGGTAATTATGTTGTTAGATCGCCGATATTGTTAGTCTCGAGGTAATTAATTTTGACAACACCCCCCATCCCTTTTTTTTTAAGTGTGTTAGTTCTTAAAGTTAATGTAGAACAACTACTGACTTAAAATAAACACGTATTTCATTGAAATTATATTTTAGTACAATGAAAAGGTATCTTCCAAATAAAATGGTACCCCATAGTTCCCCGTGTGCCACGAGGTGAGTGGCCATGCTGCGAGGTTGGTCTGGTTGTGTAGGATTTGTAGGGGGGAGGGGGGGAAGGTGGCAGCTGGCCTTGGCTTGTCTACCTCTCAGCTTGCTGTGCGCGCTTGATTCTTCCTGCTTGCTGGCGCACAACACATAGACCATAACAGAACAACTCGTATGAATTATGTGAAAGTATATTGCAACAATTTAAAACCTTTCAGTACAACCATTGTCTTTTGTTATTGCGCAAGAACTGTTACAGCATGTCGCCATTATAGAATTTGAGCGATATTAATAAAAGTCCTTACCATATTTGCCAGTGTAAAGGACGACCCTGCACAAAAGACTAGTTATGATTTTTAAGGTACAAAATATAGAAATAAAATAATAACTTTTGAAATTCCCGGTCAATAAAATATTTTTTTTCCCTTACAAGAAACGTAAATGTTTAGTTGAAATAATTTTAATGCATTTAGTACTGGTATATAAACATCATAGGGGACACAAAGGAATAACATTGGCTATTACCTACTGCCCTCTGCTGGGCGCCCAACAGCCAAGGAAATGCACGCGGCTGTAACACGTCGCTGGCGAAATCATCAGTTGCTGGATTGAGGCTCCGTCGTGCACTACGTTGCAACGCCAGGCTGCAGCAGCTGCTTGCAAGGTCATCACATTCCTGTGTGCTGTTGTCGCCTGCCAGCCAAGCACTACACACATGTTTGTGTGGTACGGTACCTAGATCTTCGTTTTCTCCGCCCGCGAGTGATGTGCTGATGATACAAAGGCAAAGTGGCTCTCTGCACGCTGGCTGCAGTCGCACTTATTGCTCCACTGTTGAGCGAGTATAAAACAGAACTCTTATCAGCCCACATGTTGCACACTGCGACAGGACTGATGTATTTGCATCATAGGCCGTTTATACGCAACAGAAATTTCATAGCCACGTGATGAGTTAATAATACAGAGGAAGGTGTTACGGTCAAGTCGAGCTCAATTCTGTCGCCAGAGGAAAAAAAATAGATAACACTGGATTGCTTCCCCCCCCCCCCTTCATTTACGGCCTGAGTGCAATGCTGGTCCTTTTTTTGGCGTGCTGTAATGAGGGCGAAAAAAAAAAGAAACGTGACGTCTCATCTTGGGCTCTCGTAAGATACGGAAACAAATACAGTAGAACCTCGATTATCCACGACAATGCAGGGGACAAGACAGTCGGACAGTCACATTTCACGATTGTTCGAGTAATTAGTTTATCTTATCTGGTGCCTAGACTCTGATGTGGTTATTGTCAACAGGAGTTATTGCTATCTTATCTGCTACCATGTAGCAGTCACTGCAATTATCTGACTATTGGATGTCAGTCAGATGTATGCTCTGAAACACAACTTTGATGGAAAAATATATATGTTAACATATAGTACTGTACTGTATTTGTCACCATTAAAAATACGACCCCACACATAAAACAACTCGTGGTTTTCAAGGTACATAACCTTGGGAGAGGGGGGGGGAAATTATTAATTAATAGCAGAAATATAACTTTTATCCTTAAATATTTAGCTGAAAGTATAAAGTAAGTGGTTGTATGGGGCACAGAGACATTGAAATAATACGCAGTGTACAGTGGCGGACAAAGCAAGTAACAGCTGCTGCATGCCATACGTTACTTGGCAATGCTGGACTGCAGCCAACAGCCTCACCTTGCAAGGTCTTCGCATGCCTGCACGCTGTTACTACTGCCCGGACAGCCACTAGCTTCTCATCCACTTTAGTAAATATAGCTCTCAATTGGAAAAAAATTAATTATTTATGCTGCTTCTACACATGTGCACGAATGAAAAAATACGTACATGTATTTGTTAATAAAAACTTAAATTAATTCTTTTTCAGATTTCATGATTTTCATTTTTTACTAAACAAGTAGCAGCACACACAAATCTATGGTACCTAGATTCTAGTTTTCTCCGCCCGAGTCTTGCTGACGAGACAAAGAATCTAGATGCGTGCTCCTGTTGTATTGATCGGCAAGCAGCACACGTGTCGCTGCGAGGCAAAAGTTACCTGTGTCACAAATATAACGCCCATTAAAATTATGAATGGTAAATTTTATTAAGAATGTGGACCATTTGTTTTGATTTGTAACTGAACACTTAATCGGTACCCCCTCTGCCCTCTTCTGTTGAAACCATTATAATAAACAGCAGTCCAGGCTGCTGAAAGTCGATTCTTCCATCGCCTTGCATTTATCCAAAACACTTGAACTGTGTCTGCTGTTGACGCAAATTGAAGAATTTTTTTCACAATTTTTTATGATGTCTCGTACCGTAGTGTTTTTAACATCATCTCTGCAAGTTTTGCAATTGTTTCCTAGCACTGAAACCTTTATATAATTTTAATGTTACTCTGTATGGTTAATACCCGCTCGCTTAAGTTTTTGTGCTGTATGCGACATGATTCCGAACACTAACGTTTTCCAACAGTGCTACTGCCCGTCAAATTCTACTACTAAATCCATCAAATGTCGTGTGTGCGTGTGTGCTGAACTCTAAACAAAGCTGTGTACCACGCACGTGTGCTGTCGCCTCGCTGTCGTTGTGAAGTGTTCAGCCACTTCCCCATCTTGGTTAAATCTTTAAAAGGTGTTTTTAGTTTTTTTTATTTAAATTTATGTTATGTAAATCTTTCTTAACAGGCTATATGCCATTTTCAGGTTGAGTTTGTCAGGTGTCCGGTGTGATGCAACAGAATTCAATAACCTAGTAATTGGGGACATGTTAAATTAAATTCATCTTTTCAAAATTCAATATAAATATAGTCAAGGAATTTTAAAGTAGAGTCATTTGATTATTTTCCTGGCTTGTTTGGTTTC
>PNEQ01036956.1:0-15718 GCA_003012365.1 Medauroidea extradentata
TGGGTGGAATGAGAGCAGGAAAAATTATGAGTGGAATGAGAGAACAGGAGAAAAGTATGGGTGGAATGAGGGAGCGGGAGAAAAGTATGGGTGGAATGAGAGCAGGAAAAATTATGAGTGGAATGAGAGAGCGGGAGAAAATGAAAGTCCAAGATGGTGGATGGATGTAAAATTATTTTTTAGATTTTTTTTAATTTTTGAAATTTTTTTTAAATTTTTAATTTTTTTTTTAATTTTGGGAAATTTTGGAAAATTTTGAAAGTGACGTAATCCAAGATGGCGGCCGGAAACAAGATGGCCGCCGGAAACAAGATGGCGGCCGGAAACAAGATGGCGGCCGGAAACAAGATGGCGGCACGAATCCTCAAATCCTCAGCCTGCAGCCTGTGCTCCAGAAGGAACTAAATCTATCTACTTATGGGCTTTAAAACATACCGTCGTGATTTGAAAATTAATCTTATTTATGCCTAACTTCAATTTTCGACAGTTATTTAGTACACATTAGCAGCAAATTATAATGTACGCATGAGTATTCTTGGCTTATGGACAATGTTGTCAACAGTTTCAAATATTTACAAATAGAAAGTTAATACCGACTGAAACGACGTTCTGAACAATAATTAACTAAGTAGGTCTAGTCTACATTAAACTATATTTTAGTAACATGCGCAAGATTGATTTCTACCAATTATTTAACTTACTTAAAAATATTTGGCTAAAAATTCATAAAAATCATTGCTTATATGAGATAAATAATAGTAATAATGATATACCCTAATAATAATAACATAACATTTGCATAAGAAAAAAAATTTAAATATTGCCAGATATCCTCCTAAAAACTCGTAATTAAACGGTAATCATTATTAACTGAACTGACATCCAAAACAATAGGATCGAGTTGAAAAATATTAAGATGGTAGCACAGTCAACTGAAGGCAGCATACACCACAGGCCAAAAAGGCAATTTTTATTCATCATTGCTTGTTTTGTGTTTGTTGCAGCCATAATGGGATGTACTTGGCAAGTCATCGAATACGAGCTGATGAGGCCGCGTGACGAACTAGATGATGTGGTCATCCCCATCAAGGTGTCCATAGCGGGCTGCGGTAATGTTGGAAGCACAATCGCATATGCGCTGTGCTTGAAGGTGAGAATATGCAGTCTTACACATCTACACACATGCCTGGTTCTCATTGCTGTGCTTACGTCCTCTGTACTTCAATTATTATCTTACATTGTACAGTTATTGTAGTTTTCATTTGCATTTTGTCGTCACTCATATTATTTCTCCTCTCATTTGTACTATATACAGCATGTGGGAATCGTGCCGGACGATGCCGCTTGTCTGCGAGCTTTATCGTGGATATCCTTTTCACTTGTCGCTCCTAGACCGTCGCCACTCACATCATGCCATCCTCCGTGCCTAACAGATGCCTACGTGCTCCTAGTCGCAATACCTGCATTTCGGAGTGCAATATCCTGGCCTCCGGGTACCCTCCCCACACGATATTCAAGCTATTCTTCAATGCTTTGAATAATTTTTCATGCAAGTTGTCAATACATACTTTAAAAGTTCGCGTAAGAATGCCTTAAGTTACCGTGTGTCTTAAGTAACTTCAGATGGAAGTGTATCCTTGCGCTGTTGTTTATCCAATGTTCAGAAAAATGTGGTTTATTTATATTAGCTATGAACATGACTTCAGATACTAATTCACTTGACGAATTTCACACAAGGACAACATAACGGACGGTGGGACGAGGTATTTTGCTACGTATACATTTTTAGAACGGAGTGTGATTTTAAAAACTCAGTATATCAAAACTAGTTAGTTTATATTTTTTAAAATAAATATTACTTTTTTGCAATTTTTCCGCTCTTGTATTGTACTGTTATCCTTCCCTGGGCGATGATTAAAGTTTCATGTCTCTAAGCTAACGGTATATTGAATCTGTATTTTCTATGTAATTGTTTTTTTAATTGTTTTCTCGTATATCGCATTGTCTTTCATGTCTAAATTATTTTTAAAGTTTCAGGACTCTAGCTCTTCGGGAAATTTGTTTAAAATCGAATGCAAAATTTGTACCTAACGGACAGACAGACAAGAAAGGTTGTAATAAAACCCCATATAAATACATAGTTCATTATTACTGAACATCTCATTGTTTACCGAGGAGAAAAACAAACTGACAAGAAAGCTAGTTAATAAAAAATGTTAAAAATTACCGCTTACATTACCTAATTAGATAAATATTACTAACACTCAAATGAATTGTTTACCTGTATGATTATCTAAACTATTAGTATATTTGCGGAAGAACACAATACAATTATTACGGTTTCTTTCGTTCTTTCGTACTAATTTATACAATTTTATTAATAATGAAATATCAATATATATTTACAATATAAATGTCTGTCTTCAATTATTTACAGTATTGTTTTGAAACGTTTTTTCTCTCTGAACTTTAATTACGTTATAATTGTATTCATAATCATTGTCAAACAGTTTAAAAAGAATGTATGAATGCCGTAAATTATGATTTTGTGTTTGTTGTAAAACGTAAGTCATTTCTAGGATTTGATCGTTTGTGCGATTTATTGTATCTAATGTCGTACGAATTCTCTCCCTCTTAAATGTTCTCTGCGTTTATCATTAGTTTTTTACATGTTTAATTGGTTTACTTGAATTACATTAATATTTTTACATGTTCTATTTGACTTTAAATCATAATATTATTAAACTTATGTTTACTATGTTTACAAACTGAATGCCAAATATATTTTGTTAACCATTTAGTAAATAATTTAGCAAAAGGCATATTGATCTAAATATTAACAAATGCAGTCCTAATTCATTTATAAATCATTTGGTTGCATGTTTAAATATGTCCCTTTCGAAGAGGCACCTATAAGTTCAAAAAATGTTTTATCACCGTCAAACAATTATCATAACTCATTTCGTGGTTTTCTGTAACCTACAAGACTTGTTACAGCTATCCCTCTAACGCAGGGACTATTTTCTTCGAAAGCGAAAGTAGGTAATTACAGAAACTGGTTTACCTGTGTAAATAATTATGTTGTTATTGCTTCACAGAAGACAATCCATTTTGGAAACGTAAATACAACAAGAAACAATAAGCGAGCACATTTCTATTAGGCCTAGTTAAATTAAATTCGTATTATTGAAACAAGAAAATAATTTTCAGCTGATAAACCTTGCTTGGAATTTAATTTCTGTACTTAAATTCGATTTCGCATTCGTGAGTATTTTAATATATATTTAAAAAATTATGAATTTAAACCAAATAAATTATTTGAATATCACATTGCTTTTTTACTAAACCAACAAAAAATCACTAACAAAATTAATGTTATGATAAATATTACGACACTCTGAAACGTCTATAATTAATTCCAGTCATTTACATGTTTTTTAAATTAAGATAGTATATTTTACAAACCATTATTCACGAATATTCGTGACCCCTTCGTGAATATGAATTCATCAACTTGAGGACTCATTTTACGGATTAATATCAGGATTCATTTCTCGATTTATTTTAGGAATCATTTCAGGATTCGTATCAGGATTCATATCAGTATTCATAACATGCTTTTTTTTTCTTCAGGAATTATTTCAGGAGTAATTCATGTATATTTAATGTAGCTTCTTTCTACCAGTTCTTGGATAATCCAGAGTAAGTAATTTCATATATATGGAAATAATCTCCAGCTTCTTTCAGAAAGATCAATAGTCTCAGTTGTTTCACGAGTTTATTGGGGTCTTCTCAAAATTCTAAGCCAATATGTTAGCCATTCTTCGTCTTCATATCTCTAATTGTTTGTCTCTTCACTGAAGAGGTCCACTAGAGTGTGATGTGATAACGTTAATATATATTTTCGTCAGCACTGTCTTCATCATCTTCAGCAAGCACACCAAGATTCCTTTTCTTAGTTGAAGACATGCTATCACCTTCATATAATTCTTCCATTAAATAAATATAACCAAGTAAGGTCCATCAATAGTCTTTATCAGCTCTTGAGACTAGTCCTGAGAAGAGATGATGTAAAATAAACACTTCTTGCGATTTGTTTTAAGTCTCGTTTTCAAGTAACTCTCAGTTGAGCGCGTATCAAGTAATTTTTTTTTGCATGAATCTCGATTTTACAATTTAATAGTCGAGTCTCGAGACTATAGTATATTAATAGTAACTGAAACCAATATCAGGCGAGGAATATTATTAAAAAAAGACTTGTATCAGGGAAGTGTGGAAAAAGGTGACTTGAGATGAGATTTTTGTTTATAGTTGGATGGAGTTATGCAGAACGGAACGAATCCATAACGTAATTTATTTTGAGATAATCATTCAAAGGAGAAGAAAGTACTAAGTATATCCTAGAAAAAGAACAAGTATTAAATCACAATATTTTAATAAAGAGAAGATGCCAGAAACAGCGTTTTCTACAAGGTTTATATGGCCACAGTAGACTTTGAACTTGTATATCTAGGCTCCAGTAATTTGTGAGTTGGTTCCCTTCTGCATAACTCTATCTGTCTAATTGACATTTCTTGGTTATGTAATTGTAATCATATCATTGTAATGAGAAGATCTTACGTAGCACAACTTCTATTTAGAAGTAAATGGTATCAGTAAAAACAATTCTGAGCTATTCGGGCTAGGCTGTCAAAATATAAACAAAGAATACATGGATGGTGCACATGTCCCTAATATGCAACAGCAAAATGGACTTGCCCCTTAATTGTGTATGCTGTTCCTTTTTTTTTTTTTTATAAATGCTATGATAATGAAAATTGTAATGAACTTTACAACTTATAAAAGGCACGTACAGGATGTAAGGAACCTGTTTGAATAGTAGGTCGACCAGAAATTTTCAAGGAAGTACAGATTCTTTAAACAGTATAAGCAATAAATTTAATACTGTCTCATATTAAGCCTGCGTGGGTAAATATTATTAGGCAGGTAAGGCTACATTAGGTTACCTTAGGTAACCAAAGAAAACTTAAGGATAAAATAAACTGACCTTAATACATAAAATATATTTTAGAATTCAATTAAACCAATCAAATATGTTTCATGCTTGTAAGTTATTGAATTTACGTACAAAATATATTTTATGTATTTTTGTAACACATAATGTTCGAAATGTATTTTAAACTTATATTGAATAAAATAATTGCGTTACCGGGATTTTTTATTACGTTCATGATAATGAACAATACAACACGCATATGTTTGTAAGTTATAGTCGTGTATGGTGAGAAAGAATAAAAAAGGTATACTGATTAACAGTGACAATGGTTTACATCAAAAAGTATTTTCTAGAGATACCTGAGTTACCTGCGTATTAATTCTTATTGATTGGTCTTACTGTAGGGCAGAACTCAATTTGAATTACTGTTAGATCACGCATTTCATTATTAAAGAAAATCTCAAATTGCAAAGCAAAGTTCTTATTTACATATTGCCATACTGAGATGAACCAACAAAGTAAAATAAAACTGGTTGACCCAACTGGCCCTTACACAATTAATAGTACCACATAAAAATGTTTATTTTATTTTACTTTATTTTAGTTTACAGTCACGGATCGAGTGTTGCGTTGGCATCCACACATAACAAACATTTAAAAAATGCCTATCAAAAGTGTATTCACTAAAATATCTGGAAAATTAATGTTACCATGTTATGGTTACTTTCATTACCAACACACACAGCATAAAACTAGGCATTTTACATTTAAAACGATCGCATCTCAGAATCTCGCATCACTTGAGATGGGAATTTTTATACTAGCCTGATATCAGCTAATTATATCTCGAAAACTGTCTGTCAAATAGCATGAGTCTCAAGACTAGAAATACATCTCAAGACTGTACAACCTGATACGAACTCAAGACGAGATGTGAGTAACGACTATTAATACAGCTCTAAGTTTCCTTTTATTATAAGTCTCATCTTCATCATCAGGTTTAAAAGATTCATCACGTAAGTTCATAATTTTCACGCAAGAGTTTAGAAAGTATATATACTTTGTACAATCCTTAGGTCCCTTATCTTCTGTGAACATGGTAGAACACAATGGTGATTTAGGTAAAATTTTTTGATTTTCCCAAGTCCTCGGTATCTTACAAAGTAGCAGCCGGGAGAGATGTAGTAGTGACATGAGATAATGATGGCATTTCAGCAGGCAGAGATCTTTACCACCGCAAGTCTTGTGTGTTTTCTAACTATCACCTCTTGAATATTTTCTACCACGATTTGAGCAACATAGTTTCGTGCATAAAGGCCTCTTCTTGCAGTCTCCCCTCTTATGTCGTCGAGAATCACAGCCGAAAGTGAAGACATTGTTGCAGTTTTGATACTGTAGAGAGCTTGGTTCCATTTTATTCGTAGTGAATATTTGTTTAATTTCTCCTCTCATATGAACGATATATCGCTTCTCAACGGAATAAATTAAGTAATTGCCTGGTAAATGTAACAGAATATAACAGATACATTTTATGAAACTCATCAGCGAGAGTTAAGGATCTTTCGTAAGTCTCCTACGTAACTGCTATCGTCATCATGCATGTAGTTAAGAAAAATTCGCGTTAGATGGCAATTGGCAAGAGAATTCCTTTGCTTTTATTATTAATATTATTTTTAAATGTAACACGAGCCGTCTTTTCCTAATACAATATGCTCTGGGCAAGCTGGAGGAATATATCTGTCAAGAACAGAAAATGTGTTCATTAGTTTTATTTTATTCTAACCTTGAAAGTACACATAGAAATAAACTATATCACTATAAACCTATTCACCATCGTAGAAAAGAATAAAAAGCTATAGTCTTCCTCATAGTATAATTTTTGAATTGATCACTTAATCCTTGATTATTAACATATACGATACTGCAACTATCGCACGGATAATTCTAGGAGACGATGTTGATAACACACATACGTCCCACATTCCTACCAAGGTTACAGGCTCGAGTAAACAGTTTGCCTCGATACTTCCAGTCCCTTCCTGTTGAGCGAGAAACCTTTCCTTTACATATGTTTGCATTACTTTCACGCTATCATTGCGGGTGAACAACCTATCACAGATATAATAGTGGTAACTCTTGTATCCAACACATTATGGTAGCTACCTTGAAGAAAAATAATAACGCAACTATAGTACCATGCAAGGAATGCAGCTAATGTTCTTGTTAGCAGCACCGGTGATATTCTGTATTCATAACTTAATTAGGCTAGTCACCGTATGTCATGGGAAGCTATTTTTGAGATGTCCAATATTACGACATGTATACATTCAATAGTGTTAAGATTACACTTTTCTTTATTGGGTGAGTTGCTTTGCGACTCGTCATACGCCAACTTCCAGAGTGAGGCGTGTTCTGTAGGATGCTAAAACACGTATCTGAAACATTCTTGTATTAGAGAACATCAGTCGAGTCGAGTATACATTAAACCTATTGTAGACATGCAGCTACGTATTTGTAAACATATACTATTCCGTTCTGCGCAATATGAGATGGTTAATCACTTTGTATAGGTATGAGAACTCGACTTAGTCGTGTAGAGTGCTTCTAATGATTAAAGTTCTCTATTTATCCCAATAATGGGCAGGACATTCTAGTTGCAAGAACAACATTGATATCGTATTCACTCCATTTGCTGTAAACAGATAATGTACAATCTACCACAGAGAACTAAATATACACAGTGATAGGTTGAGGTAAATAACTTACATTGTTGTAGACTTAAAAACTTTCAGATGAGTATAGTGAAGTCTTCATAACTGGAGAGAAACGAAGTTGTTTGCCAAGAATTACGACATTATATCAAACGTTGCTGTTTTAATATTTATAAGTGCCTGAACTGAAACCAGCGTAAGTATCCAAGATTTCTTGATTACATCTTCCTACATTGTACCACTGCAATTGTTGAAATCTTTAACTTATTATTTTCTTCGATCTACCTTTCTAGTAACGAACTAAAAACTTTACCTTGACAAAAATGAGTGTAAAAAAGGTTGAAATTAGTTGTACTCAGTCCCAATTTCGCTTCTTTCGTCTGAATTGACGGAGTTCTTGAATTTTGTGAAGTGACGAGGGTCTATAATTTGTAGAAGTCACACTAACTTGTCATTTAATATGTAAGGAAATGTTGTTTTAGGAGGGCAGCATCTTAATAACCATTAAACTATCATAAATGGTTTCTGGTTTTATATTGGGTTATACTCCTTTTATTTCTGCAGTCTCCAACAGCATGTTTAGTGATTCTATTCATAACTGAACTGACAGTAGAAAGGCTCCTCTGGCGCCCAACCTATTATCGTTTCACACTTCGTAGTACATATACACACTTAACAAATGCACATAAATTTTTGTAACACTAAATCATGTAGTATTTTCATGACTACACCAGGCAGCAAGGTACCATGAACTATGCACTCTTTTTGTCCAGGTGCAGCTGTGTTCGTGTAAACAGTTTCAATCCAGTTACATCAATTCGTTTATTTATTGTAATTTTTTATATTTTTATTGTTAAGATAACATACATTAAACACCCGTTACTGAGTAACATTATGATGACTATACATTAAGCACCTTAAACTGAGGCAGTCGCTGTAAACTTCGCAAGCAATTCGAGGCATTATTTCTCGCTACAAAATCACTGAGTTACAAACCTATTAAGCAAACTGTGTATGTCAGCATAGGAATAATTATTCATATGAGCGTTAAGCGTGCTTAAATATTAGCATGTGGAGATATGATAGCATGGACGTTTGCAAGCATAAGGTTATGAAAAAGTACATATGTGGGAGCATATCAATTTGTAAATAAAGGTTATTTTTAACGTTTATTGTTATTTTCTTTCTATGTTTAGTTTCAAGGTTCGAATAAAATAAATCAAGTAGTAAGCACATAGGCTGTTCTTGATAGAAATATTCCTCGAACCTACCTGCCTGAGCATAATATGTATTAGGATAGAGCAAATCGGGTTACATTAAAAATTATAATAAAGGTATCCTCCTGACGATTGCCATCTAAAGTGAGTTTTCCCTAACTACATGCACAATGATGACGGCAGAAACTACCTAGGGGCCTTACGAGAGATACTTGATTTTCACTGAGTTCAATAAAATTTATTTTATGTATTCTGTTAACAGTTTATCAGGCACATTTCTTAATTTAGTCCGTTCAGAAGCGATATATCTTTCGTCTGCATGGAAAAACTATATTAATATTTTCTACGAAGGAAATGGAACTCAACTCTCTACAGTGTCTCTACTGCGACAAGGTATTTCACTATAAGTTGTAATTCTCGACGACAATAGAGGTTTGATTGCAAGAAGAGGCCATCGTGCACGAATGTTGCTCCAGTTGTGGCAAACAGTTTTCAAAGGGTATTAATTAAAAAAAACACAAGACCTGCGAGGGTAAAGCACATGTGTATGCTGGAATGTCATTATAACTACATGTCACTATTACATCTCACAAGGCTGATGCTTAGCAAGATTCAAAAGAGGTAGGAAAATCATCAACGATTTTACCTGACTTACTATGGTACTACCATGTTGGCAGTAGTCAAGAGACATAAAGGCTTTACAGGTGATACACAGTACATAAAAATAAAAAAGTTCATGCAAGATGTGTACTCGCTAAACTCTCACGTGAAAATGAATAACAATGATCTGGAAGCTTTGAAGACTGATGATGGAGATCATTCTAATAAAATAAGGAAACTTGATTATATTTAGTCCATGGAAGGAATAGATAAATGTGATGGCAGGCCTCTGACAAAGAAAAGGAGTACTGGTGTTCCTGCTGAAGATGCGAAGATAGTGCTGACGAAGATATCGAAGAATATCATTCCGACAATCTACCGGATCTCTCCAGAGAAGAAGCAACAATGGGAAGTATGAAGTCGAAGGAAAGTCACCATTAGGGCTACGAATTTTCCAAAGATACTTATGAAAACCTGAACAGACTCACATTGATGTCAATGCGAGATGCAGGAGATTATTCCAAGAATTATTAAATACATTGGATTATCCGAGAACTGAAAGAAATAATCTACGCTGAATAGACATGAACAAAACGGGAAATAAATCCATGAATTAATATTTATACTATAATAATACCGATATATTTCCAGATACGAATTATGGAAAAAATCCTGAAAAATACCCTGATATGAATCCTCATGTAATTCCTGAAATTAGTTCTAACATGTTTCCTAAAATAAATCCAGAAATTACTCCTGAAATGAATCATGAAATGGGCCCATATATTAATCCTGAATTTAACAATTATGAATTCTGAAATAAATACTGAAATAAATCCTGATATGACTCTTGAAATGATTCCTAAAATTGATAAATCCATGGTCACGAAGTATTCACAAAGATTCGTGAAGACGTCACGAAGATTCGTGAAAAAGTCATGAATGTTCGAGAAGAAGTCACGAAGTTTCGTGAAGAAGTAGCGGAGATCCACAAAGAAGCTACGAATGTGTCACGAAAGGTCACAAACGAGTCACGGATAGACACGAACGAGACACGAAGGAGTTGCGAAGGAGATACGAAGATTCACGAAGGTTCGTGTGTTTTGATATTTAAATACCTGTATATTGGGAGTGGCTTTGTGACATTGTGAAATAAATAGACTTAATTTTCACTTGAATTTTTCAATTACCTACCATTTCTATTTTATGTAACATACATTATTTTGTATAATGTAGTTGGCAGACTAGGCCTTGCATATGCCTGATACAGCTGTAAGTAGTCAGCAGTGTTCATCTGCTGATGACAATATATTACCAGACACCGCGCATGTGCACGCGCGAGAAATAGTCCTAAAGTCACGAGCATGTCGAAACGCATGACTTAAGAGTGCGTTGTAGATAAATAAACGTTGAAACCAACAATTATTGATACCTATACGCCTTTTTAGAAGCCAATATCGATTAAATATCCAATGACAATCGTAGATAATGGTATTTGCCAACTTTATGAGTATATATGTATCCAAAATTGCTAATTCGATACGCGTGATCTCTTGCGCCGCAGTTAAATGCAGGAGGTTCCGGCGTCAGAGATTGTGCCTCGGAAGTTCGTAACACTGGAAACAATTTTGTTTAAAACGTTGGCTAAAACTATTGTCCAGGATTACTATTGTTTAATTTTCGCAAATTGAAGACTGACAGAACTCTGTGGCAGGTTTGAATACAGGGGTTTGATGGTCCCAAGCCCATAAGGGGGAGGGCGCTGCATTATGTAGGATGAAATGGGAGACACCTGAGAAAACCTACTTGTAGCATGTACATTTTGCGTAAGACTGTCATTGCTTCAATGCCTATATATTAACGTATAGGAAGATTAAAAAAATAAAAACTGAATTATATAATAATTTATTAGAATTAAAAAAAAAAAACAAATACATCGGTGTAGGCTATGTGCTTTTCAATTCCAAACATACATTAGCATAATATAAAGATATAAAGCTGTAAAGTTATATATTTTCATTCTCTTCATATTAGAAGTCTTTGCCAGTTGGATGCTGGACCTGTGTCCAGGCAAGTACACATTCTGGCGGTATTTTTTCTAGTCACTGTCCTCTTAGAAATTTGTATTTCGTTCAAATAATTCTCTTACTGCACTTCTGTAAATTTGTACTCAAGCGTTTTCACTCAATATTATGCGTGTAAGTGAAATAAAATGAAATCTGTTAGTCCAACTCCATTTGAATGTTCCATGCGATAATCGCGAGCTAAACGAATGTGTGTATTTAACCCTCTTAAGGCAGGTTTTACGAATTTAGTGTCTACTCTAGTGTAAACACCGTTTATTGTATTCTTTTGCGAAGTGCCCATCAGTGGTGTAGTATGGAGTGTATAAAGGTGTCGGGTGCTAATCAGTGACTATACACGGCACTGAACTATACGTTAGACTTTTAGACTGGTAAAGACAGGCACATACTAAAGAGGCGAGGTACGAATTCTCCAGTAATACACCTCAGTCTCTGCAAAATACTGCCACGTGCTCAAAGTTTATTGTCGGTGCTAATACTGCACGCTTTGAATCATTACCACGCCATGTCACTGGTGCCTAGTTAAACTATACCACCAGGTTGTATTCTCTTGTTTGTTACCAGGGTGTTAGGAAGTTTGATGGTGTTTTTGTACGTAGGCAAAATAGTTACTAAAATTGCAATATTTTTATATAGTAAACTGGGGTGATATAACAAGTTTGAAGCGTTTATTTTATTTCGTATTATTTACAAAGTTCGTACGGAAAATTATAACGTTCGCAAAGGCGTTGTGAAATAATAATATAAAGACATGTAAGTTCCCGAAACCGTCGATGAAAGCCTATGTGCGAGTTTTTATGAGTATTTTGTTTTACTACACGTTATTCTTGTATAATATTCAATATTACACCGAAGTTATTATGATATAAATACCGTCCAAACTAAAATTAAAATTACTGTAAAATATATGACAAAATTGTAAAAAATAAGAGTTTGAATTGACCATTTGTTTATACAAGCAAAATAAGGAAAATCATACACTGAGCAAAGTATGGGTGTAATTGTTTAGTGCTGTTATTAGGAATATTCTAATTTCATTGCAAATTTGGCTCAAATAATGATCGTAATTTATATAACTATATTTTTTAATGATGGAAAAAAATTGGTTATGCTTATAATCACACAAAAATAAATCTTTCTTTAACTCATAAAATGTTCTTCCATTTTCACGAGAACATTTTTACATTTTTTTTAACAGTTCTTCAATTGTTTTTGGGTTTTGAAATAAATAAATCGAAAAAACTTAAAAACTGTTTGTTTTTAATACATGTTGTACATATTTCTGTTGAAGAATTTAACTGTACATCTAGAGTAACATTGTGTAAATCACTTATTTTATACCTTTCAATAAAAGTAAATATTAAAATATATATTTAACGCATTCTTATGGTACTTCCACATACATTTTACCTTATATCATTTTTTCATATATACAAACACGTTTTACAAGAGTTGAAGTATATTTATGTGATGGTAAAAGTTACATGTTTAATATTTCAACTTTTTTTTTCATTGATGGTTCTTTCTTCATTCATTTCGTATTCATTGTTAGAATTGACCATTTTTTATTTATAAAAAGAATATTTTACTAAACATTATTTTATTTTTAAAAGCTTCTTAATATATTCTTAGAAAAAAAAAAAAAGAAAATGCTGTTAGGTGACTTAGATCATTCATTTAAACTGCAGAAGCTTGAAAAAGAAAAAAAAAACATAATATTAGCTACAGGACTCGAAATTAATTATACAAATTATAGTAAAATTTTGCTTGTGTTCTGGATGGAAAGTATACAGTAACTTACCTACTTCGTTGTATGAAGAAATGTAATAAAGATCATTTAACCACAACAGGCAAGTAAAAACTTAACTATTCTGACCTTTAATGTTTTAAAAGGAATAGAAGTTGCAAAATCTAAGCCTGATTTCATATTTACAAGTAATAAATAAATACATTTTTGTGATTATTATATTTTATTTATTTTTAAATGCTTAGATATTTGTGCATTTCTGAACGGACACCGAAATATTTTTAATTACTAAAGTTGTATATACGTGCCAATTTGAGCTATATTTGTGTTGATGTACACATATATTTCTTTATTTAATTATGTCCTGCATGCACATTCTTTTACTTACTAGTCATAAAAACTCGTGTAATTTTCAGTGTAGTTAACTGAATATCGTGCTTATGCCAAGTGTTTTCACTTACGGTCTTTTAGTATAGTTATTAATGATTTTCAGTTATGATTTTTAATCCATTCAATTTGAACTTTTTGTGTTTATACTAAAGATTTAAAATAATTTCCTAAATCGAAGAGTTGGCATATCACCTCTGCTGGAATGTGCTTTGGTTGAATTATTAAATATGTAGTTGCCAAACTATCACCTCAGTGTCAGATATTATACTCCGTAGTGTATTTGCTTGCACTAGAGATGTGTATGAAATCACATTGTACTAATCAAGAAAGCTAGTTTGGTTTCAGTGCTTTTTGCATCGTCTGAGGCAATTGCATTGAACTGTTCGCTCTGTGACCTGTGTGCCGACAGGACAGCTGTACCGAGGTCACACTGCTTGACATCGACGGGGATAATATGCATGGCAACTTCATGGACATGATGCCCACGTCGCTCTGTAGCAACGTAAATATTTTCACAGGTGGACGTAAGTAGACAGCGCCGCGAACTACAGTATAAAACTACATATTGTACATCATATTACTGAGCTCTAACGAACATCGGCATAGATTCCTAACGTAAAATAAGGTCGGAAAGACATACACGACTTCATCTTAAGTATATTCCAGCGGGGTTTATTAGCTCTTGAATATGTAGTTGAAAGTGATGTTTTGGTTGTAACTCTATCATTATGTAAGACAAATGAGAATAATTGCTAGTGTTTAATTTTTTTTTGGCCTATGATATTAAGTTGTATCCTGTGTATATGAAACGAAGTGTTTCTTGCAATAAGTATGTTATTAAGGTTAGAGTAGCCGTTGAAAATAATTGAACAACGTATTCAATGAATGAGTGAGTGAGAGATTTTGGTTAACATCGATGTCTTCAGCGCTGGTGAGGGGTAACATGAGGTGAGTATGGAGCAGCGCCGAGATGAAAGGGCTAGGAAACGGGAGATACCAGACGACCAGGGGCATCGCTTGGCACGAATCCTACATGCGAAAATCCGGGGACTAACCCTGCCGGTAATCGATGTTACGCCCCTTTCACTAAAGCATTTTCCAAAGGGCGCCAAGGAAAGTTATAAATTAAGGGTACGTTAAATGTCTCAAAGAAAGAATGTTAGTCCACAACTTACTATTTAGCCAAGGCTAGAATCGCCAATACACTCATTAAAAAAAAATAAAAAATAAAGCAGGGAGGATCATAACAAAAGGAAACTCTGCAGCCACTATGTTCATAACTATAGGTGGTTCGGAATAAGGTGAGCACTCAAAAAAGCCCTGTCAAAGTTCTCTTTGCAACAAATTCGTATCTTTCAGCGCGTGACATCTCAACGACGGGAAATGTCTAACCGATCTGGACACGTCACTTAATGCTTGCGCGTTTAAGATAAATTGTGCAGTCGATAAGAACCTGTATAGTTTGACAAAAAAAGTTTATTAATTATGTAAAACATAGTTATGTCAAATTTATTTTATTTCAATAATGCTGTATTTAAATAGGAAAATACACGGAACTACTTACTGCAATCCACTGCCAACCATACAAGCAGTAAGGTAACTATTGTTAACGTTGAATTATATGTAGTAACAGCTAGCGATTTTTAAAATCTAAATCTTTAGTGCTCACTTTATTCCGAACGACCTATATATTATAACAATTAACATACAACAATAATAACACCAATATTGATTATTACAAGATTATAGTAAATACAACAACTTGTTTTGCATCATGTACATAAAATCTTTGAACAATTCTTGCAATGGGTTCGTATTATAAACACAACAGTTTTTATGTTGCTGTATTGCAGAAGCACCCATAATAAAACAAAAAAAAAAAAAAAAAAAAAAAAAAAAAAAAAAAAAAAAAAAAAAAAAAAAAAAAAAAACAAAAAAAAAAAAAAAAAAAAAAAAAAAAATAAAAAAAAAAA
>PNEQ01036957.1:0-15719 GCA_003012365.1 Medauroidea extradentata
CGAATTTAAGGCTGTGGTACCTTATTAAGACAAATTTTTCGATCTCTAAATGACAGAAGATACTTCGAAATACGTGTTTTCTAGAATTTCTAGATTAATTTAAAGGGATTTTTACCATGTTATATATTTTGCAAGGCACAACATTATATGGTTTTATAAGGTTAACTGGTGAAATTTTCGTAAATGATATAATTATCATTATTTTTTTTGTAATAGTAAACATTGTAACACACAGTAACAGCTAATTAAAAAAACCACGGGGAAAATAATTTTGCTTGCTACTCTCGTTTAGGCTTAAAAATAAAGATCGCTAAAGTAATATAAATAGGGATCGTTGTCCTATGTTGGCTATTTTAGCTTGAAAAAGGGGGTGGGGGGAAGGAGCATTTATTTTGTAGACACCAAAAGTGATATATATTTTATCATCTTGAAGTTGTTTCTACCTGCCATAGTTTTTTTCATAATGGCATTTCATAGTCCAAATTTTCACTTTACTGTAAATGGTAATGGCAGCGCTGCACAGCATTTGTAAGTGTCCGTGCTGATGAAGGGCATTTTGAACATTTTATTTCAAGTAGTAAGGGCCGACAATATCTTTCTACAAGTTCCTTACAATGTCACAGTTGTTCCTACTGTCTGTGTGTTAGTGCCGTTAGTGGTGTAGTGTGTGTGTGTGTGTGTGTGTGTGTGTGTGGCATAGTAACACATGTTATGGACTGTTGTAATGACGCCCCACAACAACATGTGATTTATTAATATTTTGAATACGGTAACTGAAAAGCCTATTCATGTAGTACTTAAAGAGTAAAACATCATGGCTAATTATTTTCCTTTTACGCTATTCGTTTGGACTCTATTGTTGCGTTTGTTGGAAATATAAATAAAATTGTACAGCAGTTACCGTTACACAATTTCTACAATACAACCTTTTATTCTACTAGGTCACGTGAATAAACAATTAAACGAAAAGTGAGAACAAAGACAAAAAATAAGTGAGAACGATGCGAAAGTTTGTTTACAAGCCGTTAAACTTGTTTAAGAATTGCTACTACAACATCTGGTTATTTTATTTCTTTATTGAAATGGTACATACCCATTTATTCCGTGATATCCGCTAACTGCTACTAACAGTCTAGAGGTGATTGATCACACAAACCGACCCATAACACGAAAATAAAGTACGTGTTTACAGAAACCCGACATCCGATATCAGAACACAACACTACCCATTCAAGAAGTATTTTTGTACCTCTGACAAACAACACACACGGACACACACTACACACAGCGACGGCCCTTCTCTTTAAGCAAGCATATCAGTTTCAGCATTTCATCTCCCCTTGTATTCGCTCTCACATTTCTGACACATTATCCTGACATGACTCATTGAAACATACAGACGTATTTTCTTCGACCATACGCACACGAAAGCTAGATACTTGCGTATTCTTTACATAAAGATAACATACAGGTAACTTTACCTTTCCTAAAAAACAAAATAGAAGGGACCAGTCTGCCGCCCCTTAGATATGCCGCCCGGGGCACATGCCCCCCTTGCCCCCCCCCCCCTAGATCCGGCACTGGATGAGGCGTGCTGTAACGAGGAGGGGGGATGAGTGTTGAGGTGACTAGGTGAAGAACATTGATTTAAGCTGCTGGTGCTATTGTGTGAGCTTTTTGTATGCTTGACATGGATTTACTGTGTCAATTTGATGCTGTGAATGTTACTGATGGGTTGGTGTGTTTGATACATTCGAATGAATTCTATGAAAACGAAATAGGTCTGAGAGGCTGATTAACTCCGTCACTGGTAGTGTCAGGAACATAATTATTGTTGCAGTTGTAGAACAAATCGAGGATAAATTGTAACAGTAGATGAATGTAGACAGAAAAAAAATGCAAAACTCTAAATTAGAAGGGTTTAAAAATAAAGTTTGTTAGCTAAACTGAATCAGTCAAAGTGCTGTGAGTGGGGACCTGGAGCATGGTTCGCTTGTGGGACTAGGTTTTCTAAATTAATGGTTTGAGAAGTATTTATAAACCGATGAAATAATATGAATATGTGTTAGATGTGCTTAACTGTATGTTATATTAAGTCAGGTTTTAGTGGGGTTCGGTTTAGTCGCACTAGATTGTAGAGCTTGAACAAGTTTGTACAGGTCATGTCAGAGCTCAGTCAGGTTAGGTCGAGCTCGGCTTGGTCGGGGGTGAGGTCGGATCATTCTAGGTCGTGTGTTTTGACAGTAAATGTTATGCAGAGTGATATAGGGTTAGATTGGGATGTGTGGTCCAAAACCTTTACTTTGTGCATGTGGTAGGGTAATAGAGTAGTGGCAGATTGAACAGAGTAGTGGTGGAATGATAGACCAGGAAGACTTTTTTTTCGGCGATAGTGACCTGGTTGCATCTTTTTTATTAATTAGGCATGTATAAATTAGAAACTTTAATAATAAGACTTCAGTTTTATGTGCTTAAGATAGCATTATTTAAATAACAAAATACAAAAAAAAAGTTTTATTCACTCAAAATTTTAAATCCAGAGGGGCCTTTGCCCCCCCCCTAAATGACACTCCTGCTTCCACCCCCAATTTGTTGGAGGGAAGCAGGGGGAAACGGAGTAGAGGGGCAGAACGGTGTACCCAGAGAAATTTAATTTTATAAAAAAATGTTGGTGAGTTGTGTGTGCGCCCACGAAGGTTTCTGCCAAAACTAATGTTTTGTACTTTGGGGGAGGTGCGTGACAAAACGGAGGTACAGTGGTAGAAAAGGGTGACCAGAAACTTTCGTGGGCCAATTTTCCGATTCAACATTTTTCTAAAACGCGCATTAATTATCTTTAACAGAATTTTGCCACATTTTCAACTTTTCATAACGTTTTGTTTCAAAAATATTATCGCATTAAATGGAAAACCTGGCAAACGAAGTTGCGGGAACCAGCTAGTTTGATATGTTTAGGAAACTACAAATATTGTTGAATGCAAAACATTTTTTTAAGGAAACATACACTACTTACAAGAATGTAGTTAATCACATAAACATGCAGTACAAGTTCCACAATACAAAGATATTTTTTTTAGATTGAGGGTCGAAAATGTAACAATTGTTTTTACATGTTGGTAACTTTTTGGTCAACTTCACCCCTATGGTCACCTTCACCCCATTCTATGTTAACCAAGATAACCATGTAGGATCGGCAGGAAGACGACAGTTCGCCGAAAGAGGGCATCGGACAGGAACTCCACAACTTACACGCAAACCGATTCTTGGGAGCAGATCCAATCGTCCTTCAACCATCAATGGTGAGGGCAGGACTGCGCAGCATGGTAGCAAAGCACAATGTTCCAGATGTTACTTTAAACATCAGTGCAAGGTGTGACCAGCTTTTGGTACAGAGTGTGCTGTGTGTCACAAGAAAGGTAATTTTGCTCAAATGTGTAGGTCAAAATGTAACTTTGTGAATAATGTGACAATTTATGATACTATACCAAGTGATAATGACAGTACAGTACAATGCAGTGTCTCAGATAAACCATGTAATGTAGTAAATCTTGAAAACACTATGTTGCTAGGTAAAGTAAATCAAACAATGGATGTGGAACCGTGTAAGAAAGACTGGGTAGAATATGTTGAAATAAAAAATAGACAAGTAGTGCTGAAATTAGACACTGGTGCTCAAGTGAATGTGATAACAGATAAAATTGTTGACAAACTAGGTAATAATATTGCACCATACGTAACTACATTAGAAAATTATAGTGGTAGTCAGTTCGTTGTGACAGGAAAGTGCTATTGTTGGTGTAAATTTAAAAGTAATATGTCAGGAGTTATTGAATTTCAAGTAGTAGAGAAAAACGAAAACACACCTCCAATTTTAGGGCTTTCAACAATACAGGACTATGGTCTCATAAGGAGGGTAGCTACTATGAATACCTATCAAATCCAAGACTTTAGGGCACTATCACAGTCTGTAGAAACAATATTAAAAGAGAATAAGAAGGGATAGGCACATTTAACTACACTTATCACATTGAGTTGAAAGAAGGGGTAGAACCACATTCGACTAGGACTAAGAAAAATCCCATTTCCACTGTTAGAACCTCTAAAAGCTGATTCAGATAGAATGGAAAAGACAGGAATGGCTAAGAAAATGATGGATAAACTCCTTGGATTAATTCCGTTGTTGTTAGAAAACCAGACAAAAGTTTAAGAATTTGTTTGGATCCTCACAAATTAAATAAAGCTATAGTTCGAGAGTATTATGACTTACCAACATTAGAGGAATTGGTTTCAAAAATGCCTAATGCAAAAGTCTTCACAACCTTAGATGCCTGTAGAGGCTTTTGGCAAGTTAAATTAGATGAGGAGAGTCAGAAAATGACTACTTTTAACACACCATTTGGCCTGCACCAGTTTACGAGAATGCCATATGGGTTGTGTTGAGCTCCTGAGATATTTCAGAAATGTGTGAACCATATATTCGCAGGAATTAAGAGACTTGAAGTCTATATTGATTATCTTGTGATATGGGGTGGTAATCAAGAGGAACATGACACTAGGTTAAAACTAGTTTTGCAGAGAGCAAAAGCAAATGGGGTGAAATCTAATTAGAGTAAGTGTACGTTTAGTTCATCAGAAGTTAAGTATGTGGGACACAAGATGGGAGAACAAGGTATTTGTCCAGATCCAGAGAAAATTAAAACCTTTGTAAACATGCCTGAACCAATGGGTAGAGACACTGGAAAATCGCGGGTATAATTGACTGTTAGCTAAGCTCCAACATGCTATATATAACACTGAATGTTTCGAATCAACATTGGCTATCGTTTATTTGCAGCATTTTTTCTCTCTACAGCAGGCCCAGTTAGAACTGCACAGCTTGGACACACAGCGTGTTGGATTTGTCCCAAAACTGTTCACACGTGTCACGGTTAATATAATACAGTTTATTGGAGACTATTTCAAACATTTTCGCTATTTTTCAGTGTCTCTACCAATGGGAAATAAAGAATTGGTAACATTTCTGGGCATGGTCACTTATGTTTAAAAATTTGTTCCTCATGTGAATGAAATTAGTAGACCACTGAGAGACTTAATAAAGAAAGAGGGTAGATTTGTTGTGGACAGAAAAACATAGTAAGGCCTACACTGATTTTAAAGTAGCATTAAATGCAACTCCAGTTTTGCAATACTATAATTAAGACATTCCATTAGTATTGTCAGTTGATGATTTAATTCATAGTCTTGGTGCAGTACTTTTGCAAAATGGATTATCGTTAGGGTATGCACACAAAACACGTACTGAGAGTGAAAAGAAGTATGCTCAGATTGAGAAGGAATGTTTCTCCATACTTTTTGGTTGCCAGAAATATCAACAATATTTTCTTAGTACTGTATTTACAGTGCAAATAGATCATTTACCATTAATACCTATCTTCAACAAACCACTAAATGTGTGTCCTTTGAGATTACAAAGGATAAGATTTCCAATTGCAAGAATTAGATTTTCAACTACAACATATTCCAGGGAATTACTTGTTATTAGCTGATGGGTTATCTAGACTAAGTAACGAACAAGCACAAATCCTAGATTTAGGCCAGGAAATAGAAGTACATGTAGGCATGGTGATTGAGAAATTGCCAATCACTCAAGGTCGGTTAGAACTGTTAGTTACAGGAACATCTAAAGATGCAGAACTCCAGGAAGTCATGCATCTAGTAAGGAATGGGTGGCTTGAAAACAAAGCTAACTGTTTAGAAACAGCCAAACCTAATTTTTTTTGTACGGGGAGAGTTATTTGTTCTAGATTGTTTATTGTTCAAAGGTGATCAAGTAGTAGTACCTAAAATGCTTAGACCACAGCTATTGGATCGTGTTAATTACAATCATCTGGAGATGTCTAAATGTAAAAATAGGGCAAGTCAACACTTGTATTGGCCATAAATGGCACAACACATTGAAAACTTAGTATCAAAGTGATCTACTTGTGCTAAAATTCAAAACAAAATTACTAAGGAACCCATGTATACTATAGAGGTACCAGGTACTTGTGTTGGGTACAGATATTTTTGTGTTGTATTAAAAAACCTACATAATGGTTGTTAATTATTTCACAAAGTATATTGAAATAGAGCAATTAATTGACATGTCAACTGAGGAGACAATTAACAAGATGAAGTCCATATTATCTAGACATGGCATACCTGTCACAGTCTGTAGTGATAATAGACCACAGTATGTTAACTATAAGTTCAAAATGTTTGCTAAAGAATGGGATTTTAATCATGTAACTTTTAGCCCATAGTATCCTCAGTCAAATGAATTTGTAGAAAGAAATATTCAAACTATCAAACGAATGTTGAAGAAAATGTTGGGGGATGATAAAGATCCGAAAATGGCACTTATGGAGCTCAATAATACACCTATTGAAGGAAATTGGAATACACCTGCACAAATGTTTTATGGTAGGCAACATAGAACCCTGTTGTCATTCTGTGTTGATAATTCCAATTTTAAACTAGATAAGGCAAGGTTGATCAATAAGCTAATCAAGGAAAAGTTTTATTATGATCGGGGAAGCAAAATTTTTAAACCATTAAAAACTGGTGACACAATTTTCTGTAATAAACAAGGGCAGAATGAACGGGTTCCTGGGTTAGTATTAGGCCAAGCTAATGTACGTCCAAGGTTATATAACATACCTCTGAAAATAGACTCATATGAATAGGAATAGGGTTCAGATACCCAATGCAGGTAATGAAAAATTAGAGTTAAGGAATGTCATTCCTGATGGGGACATTGATACTCTATCTAGTGAGGCCAGTAACTATAGTAAAACCTCAAAAAGGGAAGTTACAGGACGGGATCATAGAAGTGAGCTCAGGAAGTCTGGATTTAAAGATCTTAGTAGGGAATATAGGGAAATAAGGGTAGAGTAATCAAATCAGCCTGAGACTCAAGCTATTGTTGTTGAGCTATCTACTCAACCTGAACCTCAAACGACCTGTGTAGAGTTATCACACCACCCGGAGACGCAAGCGACTAGGAGTGGTCGTATTGTACGTAAACCTAAATATTTAGATTACTATGCATGTAAATAGATTTGTTACTCAGTAAATTATAGTATTTATTGTAATTTATTTCCTATAAGAAAACCTGTTTTAGGCAATTTGTCTTTTTTTTTTTTATTTTGTATTTTTAAGAGGTTGTTAGAAACTGTAAAGTGTATCATGGTGATGATGTCTGGTCAATGTTCTTATTTATATGTTGCTTAGCTGTATTCTTTAATATGTTTTTTAAAAAAAGGATATGTACAATATATCAAGTTGGCACAACTTATGGGTTGGCAATGGTAGCCGCACTGTGTCTTCTAGCATGTCGGCATTATCGAGCATCGTTCATTATGTTATTAACTTCATGTGTGACTACATTAAAAACATAACTCTTGAGAGCGCGTTTCATTTGACGCTACTCCATACCAAGACGTAACAGTTGTAACGGACTCGGCGGTAACTCGACAGCCAAATACCACAACTATCAATGTCCCAAATTATCTCTCACAATTTTCGTTAAACCTACATTAACACATGCATCAGCTGAAATTGTTTTGACTATAGTTAAAATGGCCATCCAATTTCAAGTAAGCTTCACCTCAGAGCCTTGAAAATAGCTACTTCCGCCCCTCTATGTTTACTATATATCACGTTGGGTATTGGCTGAACTCGAGTAGGATCACTATTTACACAACCGGGCAGTGCTTTCATAACAGGTAAATTTTGAGAAGAAATGAAAATTTGAAGGTAATTAACATGTTTGTTGGCATGAAGTAAAATTAATTACTTAGAATAATTTTCCAAAATGATTAATAATTATTTATGTTATTTAATTTTTGCTTTATTATTTTAAAATTGTAGGGTTCGGTTTGTAGATATCAACAATATATGTTGTAAACATAGAGGGGCGGAAGTAGCTATTTCCAACGCTCTCAGGTGAAGCCTATTTGAAATTGGCCCGCCATTTTATCGATTGTCAAAACATTGTCAGCTGATGCATGTTGTAATGTAGATTTAACGAGAGTTGTGAGAAATATTTTGATGTATTGATTGTTGTGGTATTTGTTTGTCGAGTTAATGTTGAGTCTGTTACAACTACGGCTGATTAATGTATCACTAGAGAACATTCGTACCCTCGCCGACGTGCAACATGAAATAAATTGCTGCAGTCCACAACATATCGTGATGCCTATATCAGTGTTTGGCTACACATTAACTACAGCAATAAAATAAAATATTTACCATGTTACAACTACTATAGGACTTGTTTATGCAGTATAGATAAGTTGTATTATTATGTTATGAGTAGCTGCTATGAGACAGGATGAAAGGTACCGAACTTTTTAGTTTACAACCAATATAAATCAAATATTAACTAAACATAAGACTTACTGAAACGTGTAGAATTTCATTACTGAGAGGTGAAGGAAAAGGCATACTACATGATGGTATGGTATGGCCAAGGCTGGAATATGCTGCCAAAGAGGATACATATATGGAAGTTGAGGTGCGGGAACATAAAAATGTGCAAAGAGGGTAACGGAATGTGTGAATAGTAGGTAAAGAAGGCAGCGGTACGATGGAGAGGATGAAGGGATACATAGGCCATCTGTAATGAAATAGGAAATGGGATGGAGTACATTGATGGACAGAATAATAGTTGAAAGTCTGGTCAGGATATACATACTTGTGAATAGAGAGAGAGGTGGTAGAAGGTTAAGTTGCCACCTAACTAAGGGAGGGTACGGGGGAGAGTAAACACCAGCGAGAAGGTTTCAAGTGGAGTGGAAGAGAATGAATTGGGTAGACAGATCGGTGAGAGGAATATATTACAAAATGATTTGGTAAGTTAGAAGGTTCAGGAGGGGTTTGGGAATGGTAGCCTAGAGAGGCAGGTATGGAGTGATCTCGCTACATTGCGACAGACCAATTGCGAATATCTTTTTATTTATATAAGTTTGAGGCTCTTAAATTGGGTTAGGGTGGGCGGCAAGGTTGTTGACTGTTGATATAGTTGACATGTTATATGTATGATTCTTGTAGTAATAAAAATGTATTATAGTATTTATTTTTAATTCGTATATATAAATGCAGCCTTATTTGCATCTGTTCAGACGTTTTATAATTTACATTTATCAGTAGTTCTATAAACATAACCTTAACTTATAAAGTCTTACACAGTGTACTATACACAAAACTGAAGTAATAGTAACTACACACAACTGAAATGCATAATATGTATACTTTAGCCCGCATATGTTTACTTTAACGTTTTTAAAATGTATGTATTTGGTAATTGAAAGAGAACTGTACACTGAGATTCATGACTGGATTTAGTTTCTTGGACATACTCCATTGCAAAATGATTTACTGTCTAAGAAAACTAAACAAATAATAGAAAACCATAACTAAGCAGAGTATGCTTTAGTCAGCAAGATACGTAGGCATACACAACAGCAAACTCCAAAATGGAATCGGGTCAAATAAAACAAGGAACAAACCGAAAATAAATTAAAATAATAACAGATAAAAATCAGAAATAAAAAACCAAGTAACATGTGACACAACGATGAGACGAAACAAAAAAAACAATAGATAGTAGACACTAACACAACGATAACAAAACGACACAACGAAGACACGAAACAAAACACAACAATATATCAGACACAAACAGCAAAGACAAACGACAGAACGAAGAGACGAAATGTATGTAACTGGCATGTATTGCTTTATGTTTTCATTATGTGTCACATGGCAAAATTATTAAGTTTTCTTTCTTCCTTCCTCCCTTCCTATCTTCGTCGTCTCCCTTCCTTCCTTCCTTCTTTCCTTCCCAGTGTCCACAAAACTTACAGTGGTACAGATTTCAAATCAAAGGAAATAATATTTAAATTGTTGCTATACATTGTATTGTTGTGTTCTTTGTTGTTGCAGGTTCTTTTATATTTTATGTTCTTTTATAGTGTATGTTCTTTTGTCATGTACTGTATAATTGTATATACTGTTATGTCAAATATATTGTATAAGATATTTGGTTATGTTATTAGGCCTACTTATAAACTATTGTAATGTATAATAGTAGTGTGGTATAGTACCTTCTATTGCAAAGGCAGGGATCCGGGAACTGTTTTGTATTGATACTATTCCTTGTTAGGCTGTTCATCCACCATGTTGGTTACTGTCTGCTATCTAGTTCCTAGTTTCCCTCATAGGATCCACCCTCCATCTTGTTTTTTGTATTACTTATATTATTGTCCTCTAGGTAGGGCTGCCAGTAGTTACTGAGCGTCTCCTAAGAGACGTTGATTATTAAGACTCTGGTACTCAGTCTGTCCACCAGGAGAGGTAGTATCTATACCAATCGTCTTTGTTCAAGTGTTGTCTGCTAGATAGCATTGGTGTTATATATACTACTTGTTCAGTCCGTCTCTGTTTCCTAGTCTCACCGTTAGGTGCGCTAACCCATACAGTAATTTTTTAAAGGTACAAGGGTACTAACCTTACCAATTCTGAGTTCGATGTTCCCAGAACCTTCACCATTGTTTCTGTATAGCTCACATATTGCTTCACCCAAAATATTATGTTATTATTTTCTTATTTCATTAAATCCCATCACCTGGCTCTTTCTTCGCTCACCATGATATTTGAACATTTTTTGCAAGACTTAGTTAATTTCTACACTAATAAACTTTCTTTTTTTAGGACCCTTTCCTTCTGTAATGTATCTTAGTACAATTCTGGGAATTCTTGCAGTATATTGTGTTCCCGTAAGACATTGAACATGTTCCACTCGTGTAGGTGTTGGAAATTTTTTTTTCCTGTATGACGTTTGTAAGTAGTGTAGGTTAGTACTATTTTACCTCGTGTAGTAAATATCTTCTTCTAATACTTGTAATATGTTATTCTTGCTATGCTTTGTCGGGGTTTGGTAAAATTTTTATTTTACTTGTAGGCCCTTTATTTAATAGGTTTTTAATACTGAAATCATAACCGAACCTAACCTGACCTACTACCATGTTACATATCTAACCTTGTCGCTGTTCTTTCATTAACCTAATACTTTTTTCCCTTGTATGTATGACTAACAGTATTTTTTTTTTTTAACTTGTGTGTAAATTTTAAGTATTTTGTTACATTTTAGCATTTACACATGCTAGACTATTAGGAATTTATATTTTTGTCCTGTACCTGTTCTGTGAGTTAGTTGCTCATTTTTTGTTTAATTTCGCAATGCAACAATGAACTATGTGACACTAAACAAGAAGAATATATATATTTAGTTTCTAGTGTACAAAATGGTTTTCTAAGTTTAAGTAACGATCGAAAACGACGTAATTGAGCATTAAAGTGTGTTTTTAAGTAATTTAATCAATTTATTATGTATTTTCCATAAATGTTAAAAATCCAATTATGTGTAAATTTTCGACTTTTTATCGTCCATACATTATATAATCGAGTGTTTTAATTGTGGATCACACTGTAAACTGCATAGTGTCCTAAATTTGATTTCCTTAATTATTTAAAAAATTAATAAAACAGTTATTTTTCATTTTATACTTGTAAACATGTGACAATAAAACACAGTCAAATATAGCATACAAGTCGTGACGAATCATTAAGAAGGTAAAGACCTATGGTACTTAGTTGTACAATTATAACACCATCCTACGTTCTCGAATCTATATATTATCGATTTCCGATAGATTCAGTAATAAAATTTTGATACTTACATGCACAACACCCAGACATGACGGACAGCACCCGGCCACTTCAGAATCTAGCAAGGAACTGACTATAGTTTTGTACAACCACGCAGTTTTCTACTGTGCCTTCCCCTGTCCCTCCTCTGCGCACTATCATCGACGCAAGTGTTACAACCTGTCCCAGCTCACCACCCGCCTCCTTTCCCATCTTCTTACCATTGATGTTGCTGTAATTAAACATAAATAAATCTCACACACGCCTTGCTTAAAACTCGAGACTAACATTTTCTCTTATCTAAGTATTATTAAGTAGTTATTTACTGTATGGCCGATAAAAGTATATTGATTGCTGTTAATAGTAGGCTCGTCTATGCTCAGAAGACAGCATATCGTGGTAAAGTACATATTTGCAAGAGATACCTGGTACACTTCGACGAACAACAACGAGTATCTGAACTGGATGGTGAGCAATTTTCTGACTGAACACAGGAAATATTGCACGAGCAATGCACTTTTTCGTGCTGATATGCCACAGATAGGGCCTGATGGCAGACCTCCAGTGCTTTGTTCAAAGAACATACAACACAAGACTAAACTGGCGATTTTCGTGTACTGTGATTTTGAAACTGCATTGATACCAGTCCAGACCTGTCAACCTGATCCTGAGAAGGTATTTACCATGGCATACCGAAAGCATGAATAATATAGCTTCTGTATTTTTGTGCAAATTGACAGTGATGTCATACCATCATCATGGACGATGCAACTACCTCAAGAACCTATCATCTACACAGGACCGGATGCACCTAAAAATTCTGTAGAAAAAATTGTTGAGATAGGTAGGAAGGTGAAGATGATCTATGACACTTCATTAAAGATGGTACCACTACCGCCGTTACAAATGCATAATTTCTCCTGGCCAACAGATGTTGTCACTGTAGTGGCAGCTTTAGTAAAAGCTTTTTAGTGAAAAGTACATTGGTGCGGCCTGTAACCAATGTAACTTGCTCAGAAGATGCTTGAAGAAACTTCCTGTATTTTTTCACAACCTAGCATATGATGAAAACTTTATCTCCAGAAAACTGGCATATGACAGCAAAGATGTTATAATCATCCCACACAATGAAGAAAATATGAATACATTTGGAAAATTACTTGGTGACAAGTTCACCTTACAATTTATCGACAGTTTTCGTTTCATGGCTAGCTGCCTGGCGACATTAGCAAGAAATCTGCCTGCCGTAAAGTTCTGCAACACTGTGAAATTCTTCAGTACTGATGAATTTGAACTAGTAAGAAGGAAGGGAGTGTTTCCCTACGACTACATCGACAGTATCGGGAGATTAGAATAGACAAAGCTACCACTAAAGGAAAAGTTCTACAATCGACCGACAGATATGTACATTAGTGATCCAGACTACGAACATGCACGTGCTGTGTGGGAGAAATTCACCTGCAAAACTCTGAAGAACTACTCTGACGTCTACTAGAAAACAGATGTTATGGTCTCCTACTTGCAGATGTATTTGAGAACTTTCGCAGCCTCTGCCTA
Source organism: Medauroidea extradentata (assembly GCA_003012365.1). Lineage (NCBI taxonomy): Eukaryota > Metazoa > Arthropoda > Insecta > Phasmatodea > Phasmatidae > Medauroidea > Medauroidea extradentata. The sequence goes on from PNEQ01036957.1 coordinate 13,309, forward strand.
GAAACATACGGACTGGACTGCGTGCATTATGTAAGTTAGCCCGAATATGCATTCGATGCTATGCTGAAGGCAACATCAGTGAAGCTCAATCTTCTGACAGATTATGACATACTTGTAACTCGAGAGAGAGGTATTTGAGCGGGTGTGGCCCAGTGCGTGAAGCGACACTGTGTTTCTAACAAGTATGATTGTGAGAAATACAATCCTACGCAGCCAAAAACTTATCTACAGTATATGGATTGGATAATGGATAATGGAATGGATAATTTATCCAATGAATATATTTGAAAGATTTAACGAAAAAAATAATAATGTGGGGTGCTTGTTATAGATAACTGATGTATGAATAGTTCTCCTAAGTATTAATAATTAACTATTTTATTGCACTGCAAATGATATGAACAGTTCTTTGAATTTTCTCAATGACAGCTACTCTTTACATTCCTTGTTACTATCTACCTACTGCATACGCCCCAGGTTATTTTCGTTTTAAATCTTATACATTGTTTAATGGGAGAAATTATTTTGTATTTGTTTATTCAATTTTAAAAATGTAATATATTAAAAAAATTATTTAATATGTTTCAACAGAGTAAATACTACAAAAACACAATCGTTTTAGCATATTAGCTTTGCAAAGAAATAGATTACTACAACTGTTGAAAAAATTTGAGATTTTTGACCATATAGCCTAATTACTTAAAAAACACAATTATTTTCAGCATTTTAACAGAACATAACAAAACATGAAAACACAGCTTTTAAGAAAAATTGTATGGTTGGGCTATGAGTCTGCTTCTACCTACAAGAAATTTCAAGTGGTCCAGTACCGAGCTAGACATCATGAGTGTGCCGGACACTTCTCCTGTGGATACATAATTGAATGTGATGTAATGTTGACGCCCTTCTCTGCGGTTATTGGGTTTACTGGTTGTGTAATTGCTTTAGAGCAATATGAGTCTCAAGAAGGATATTAAGATATAGAGCATGAGTGTTGGGTAATCCTTCTCGAGTTAGAGCTAATCTTGACCCAGTGAGTGACTACCGAGTAAGCCAACAGGAAAAGCCCTAATAATGATAGCATAGAGGTGAATCTTCACACAAATAAAAGGGGAAAGGTATATGTCACTCGCCTTAGATTGACTATCACAGGTGTGCAAGTAGGTTTCATTAAAGGAGAAGACAATGTAAATTATGTTTCAAAGAATGCGTATATTCACAACAGTACACGACACTTGATACAAGTTATACATATGCATGGACATAGTACACAGGATTGATGATCGAGGTTTGGGTCTGTCCCAATTTTATACAATGCTCCACAATGGTTCGACACAAGATACAATAAAGTTTGCGACATGAGATACAAAGGATTAAGCTACATTGAGACATAGGAACTAGACAAGGCGCTGCGGGCCGTTTCAACATGAGATACAAGGCATACTCTTCAATACTAGACTAGGCGCTTCGGGCCATTTAAACATGAGATACAAAACATGGCACTTCGGGTCGAGACATACTGGAACAAGAATGAGAACTGAGACCTTGCTAGTGGCAGTGAGTACTTGGCAATCAACTCTTTGACCCCGAGGAGAGCTATAACATCTACATAACTTCCAACTCTTGTACTGCTAGCGACTCAACTATGGCGCTGCGGGCCCTTCTCAAATAACTGACAAAGTTCGTACTGGTAAAGCTGTATGGTGATCAACTCCTTGATCCTGAGAAACTTGAAATCATTAATGTAACTTCTGAAATATCTAAAGACTGATTAAGTGTATCCACACTACAAAGTTTAACTCGGTTACATTTCCACGTCTGTGGGTTAACATCTAGTCACATGGGCTTTGGCTTCCCCTTAAAGTCGTCCTGACACTCAGGTAGAAATGGTGACAATAAGTTTTGGTAGGGGTGAAGGATTCGCCATCAGACGAATTTAAGGAAAGGTATCACAGAGGGCACCTTGCGGACGTCAGCCCCAGCGTGTAAGTTAGGAAGATAGGTTGGATTAGGGTAATCTGTTGGCACCTTGCGGACGTCAACCAACAGATCGGAGGGGAGTGATCACGGACATCAACCGCTCAGGAGGAGTGCCAGGATGACCACTTATGTCTAGGTACTTACACGATGAAGCCAGCTTCGGACGTTTCCGTAACTGTGATTCGGGTATGTCCGGCATCGCGACTTCACCTTGCCCCCCATAAAAGCCATCGCTGTCCGGTACTCACCCCTCCCTCCCTCTATACTAGCGTTGCAGCACAAGAAAGCTGTTGAGTCTCGCCACGTCTCCTTGTTAAACACAAGTCACAATACAGCAAAATATAAAGTAAAACTGCTGGGAAAATTTTGAGAGATTTTAAACAAATTATTTACTACAAAACGTAATCATTTTATCATATTGTAAGCAGAAC
>PNEQ01036958.1:0-26425 GCA_003012365.1 Medauroidea extradentata
TTGCCTTTAAAATGGCGTTTACAAAATTGATTTACGATGATTAGTTTCGAAGCTACAACTATATTAACAAAGTAATGCGAGTTGCTGCACAGCAGGAGCCGCCATCTTGAATTCTGAGAGTTGCCCAAAGGTACTCGTGTGGTACCCGGCAGATTATGAATCTACAAACACTATCGAATAAATATCAGCAGGAAAAAAACTTAATAGGAAAAAACGCTTCTGCCCACGGCTGCCGGACTACTGGGAGCTTGTGGCACTGAGTTCAAGGTTTTTTACTCATATACTCTGACAAATTTATTTCACAATTATCTTCCAGTGGGGTGGTGGCTATGCTATATTGCTCTACATTGTGTCCCGTCTCTTTGCAGGATCATAGGCATCTGGGTCTCGATACTACAATCTTAGAGCATTAAAAGTACAATCGGGTCGGTTACACCTACAAGATATCTTGCACAACCTCATTTTTATTGTGGTATGAAGTATGACTAGCATGATGTATCTTTTATTGCCAGTGGTAAAGTTATGCCTGCCTGGTCTTCTATGGGTACCTCAATTTCAACAAATGCATTAGCAGCACAATCAATTTTATACTTTCCACAGAGAATTGCTAGTTGTGCCAAAGCACATAGCTGATACTCAGTCATTGATTTCTGCAATTTATAACAAAACTCTAGTAAAGCCGGGCGTATGCAGTGTGCCTAACTACTGATGGCTGGATGTCTAGGAACGTGGATGGTTACTATATGTCACTGCTTGTTACATTTTATAAGAAAGCGATAGGATTTTTGGTAAGTGATCTCTTGGTATGTGTGAAGTTGGTGCCAACAGCTGAAAACATCTGTCAAAAATGAAAAGATATACAAACAGAATATGAAATGTCAAATAAAATTACAGCTGTTGTAACTGACAGTGCTGCTAATATGAAGGCAGCAGTAGGCTACACATAGGCAGGTGGCGTCACGTCGGCTGTTTTGTCCACACTGTAAACCTTATCAGTCAGGCAAGCTTAAACAGAGATGCAAACTCTCCTGGAAAAAGGAAAAGCATCATTCACTTTTTCAAGAAAAGCTCCCATGCCTCCACAAAGCTGAAAGAAACCCATGAACATATTGTGCAACAGTCTCTTAAGCTGAAAAATAACATCTCGACTAGATGGAATTCAACTTATGACACAATATGTTGTGTATACTGGCAATTAAACCTGCGGTAGTATCCACGATTGCTGTACTGAAATGTCTGTGTCGACATGTAGCAAAGACTGTGAAGAACCTGGTATGCTCAGCAAAGATGAGTGGATTACTGCAGGACAAATAAGTACAAAAAGTTTTCGATGTCATCACCACTGCTGTAAGCACAGTGAAAGAAGTCAGCATTTCATGCAGTATACTCAACTACTGTGAAGTAAGGAGGCACTTTAATTCTTTTGTGAGTCTATTCATGAGAACTACAGCATTGAAGACAATGAACTAACCTCACAATGTACTATAGATCCAAGGTTTAAATGGTTCAGATTCACAGAAGAAAGGCTGTACAAGAAAGCTGTTGACAGGTTGTATTCAAATATCTCAAAAACTCGCTTTGTAAACACAGAGTCCAAAAATACAACAATGGATATTCAGCCATTGCCAAGCCAAACTACAACAACTTCAGTCCCAGCAAACCAACCAGATGATCTTCTGTGGAAAACAAGTGACTTGTACGTTCAGAAGTTTCTCAAACCTAACAATTCGAGATCATTGAAATTTTGCCTAGGAATGACGACCACGGAACAAATTCCAATCCATTGATTTAGTGGCAACAGAGGTAGTGCATTTATCCTCGGTTGTATAAATTGGTAAATAGCGGACTTTGTGCAGTCGTAACGTCAGTGCCGTGTGAAAGGATATTTTCATGTGCTGGACAGACAGAGAACGAAAAATGGGACAAACTCAAAGGAAAAAAAAATAGTCAGAAGTTGTGTTTTTAAATTATAATTTAAATAATACTTGGTAAATGTATTGTTTAGCTGTGTACCGGTTAAGTTTATTAAACTCTTGCAGTTCAGCAATGACTGAAGTAAGTCCAGAAGACCAAAACCAATATTTACGGCAGCCTCGGCCGAAAATAGTGTGTGTTGCGGAATGTTGCACCGCTACCATAGTTTGAGCATAACCTTCTGCATATTTTTTTGTTCATTCTCATTTGAAAATTTTTGGGGTGTATGTGAGGTTTTGTTTTTTCACCATGTATAGTATTTGGTAAATAGATAGTGTGGTGGTACATACAGCCACGTTAACCTTTATATTATTTTATTATTTGTGCGCCTGTAAGCAGTGAGCGTCCTTTTTTCTCAGGGGTCTTGAGTGGGTCCGTAAAAACGACTAGAAAGTAATGAATTTAGTCCAAGATTTCACACTTTTAAAACAAAATGCTTTATTCTTTTTCTTTCTTTTCTTATCACAGCTCAACTATTTAACAGCAAATGAAAAACAAGTCAGCGGGCGACAAGCCTCTTTAGAACACTCCCCGGATACCGATATTTCACTTGGCTTGTAATTCAGAAAAACTCCGCTCCCGTCAGGACACATGCCCTACACCATCTTAGCGGTCCCGCAGCCAAGCCCTCTGTCTCCCCTGTTTTTGATCACGTTTCCGAGGAATGTTCTAGAAGGTTCTAACATGATCTCATATAAACATCTGTTTTGTCTGAATTCAATTGCAAAGGATATAAAAGAAATTTTTTAACGTAGAAAAATTCAGTAATTTACTCTGATTACCATGGTAAAGCATACTGCCTAGTTTAACAATTAAAAGGATTAAATTAAATATAAAACTGAACTCTTGCTGAAGCACCAGGAAGTTAAAGATTCGTACACTCCATGTCCTTCACAGTTTTTTTGGAACTTGCTGTCTTTGTCCTTCCCCACCCAGCTTCTCACATGCGCCGGCCAGGCGGCCCGCTAATCCTTGCTCACTCCTGAAAAAGGCGAGGGCTGATTTCACTAAGCATAACTTTTAAATGCTTGCATTTACCGTCAAACACCCAGAGGGCAAAATGGTTTGAAATTACATTCTGATCCAAATGAAACCAAACAAGGCTCTGCTCCAATAAAATTCACCATTAGTTCAAATTCCTGGACTTATACTCTTTCCTCTTACAGTAGTGCTCTTGTGTTACACCAAGCAATGTGATTGGCTCTGGTTCCAAACTCTGAATCCCAGTCAGGCCTCTTATGACTACTGCTACATGTCCCCTAGTATGACCAGTGGTAATATCCTAGCAGGTACCCTGTTATCTTAGTTTGACACTCTACTTAGCTTAGCAGAATAGTTTCCAACATCTTATCTCAAATGGTATACAGGGCCAGGCACACTCCTAAATATCACCAAAAGCCTGGAACTATACTAAAAAAGAGAAACAATCTTTAAATTGTGCTAGGTTGGCATTTCACATCACAACCTCCCAGATAAATAGTTTAAAACGCAGCTTAAACTATTTTTCTCCTTTTCTTAATAATACATCACTGTTGCCAACGGAAGGAAATAAACTCTGACACACCTGTGCCGAATTGACCTGCTAAAACATCCCTAATTACTTAAATATAAATTATTTCAGCTCACCTTATCACGTACACATTCTCCATACATACACTTCCATATTATAATACCTTGAAACACACACTATTTGCACAAAGCATTCAAGACACCTTACACTTTGTTTGTAGATAGATCCACTTTAATATGTACACAAACTTTCTTTGTTTTCCTATTTTTTTTATAAAAAGTGCATGGCAGTATAATGTCATCCTGTTTTATTTCCTCCCATGCAACCAAGCATATAATATTAGAGTCCCAAAAGACAACACAAACATTACCTCTTCATACAAACACCAACGAGCGTACTCACGCTTGGTACTTGCTGTGCTCCTGCCCACAACTACATCACAAAGACTTACAGGTTTTAAGACTATATGAATTGTAGATACCCTTCAATTCCCTCCCTTCTGTCAAACGACTCAGCTCCCATGAGTTTGGGCCTACTTGCCTAGTTATTGCATAGGGTCCGTCATACCGCAAAAACAACTTACTCATTTCCTTGTTAACTGCTTGACTAAGTTCCGATACTCTTAACAACACCTTATCCCCCACCTGAAAAGGGTTTGGTGTTGTGCCTTGTCGTCTGCGCCTCCTCTCTGCTTCCGAACGTAACACGGCCCTTACAGTCTCCATTTTGCTCTCTACCGACACAGCTGGTTCAGGTGGGAAAACCACACTGGCTGCCAACGAGTCGTGCGCTACGCTTCCCTTCGCTAACTTTATTGGGGAGAACCCAGTACTGGCATGTACATGTAGATTCAGAAGCTGGTTGACCAGGGGGATGGCATCCGCCCAACTGGCTTGTCTGTCATAACAGTAAGAACGTAGTAGTCTCCCTATTTCACGCATACAGCGTTCAACTGGCGAGCTCTGAGGATGGCGTACTGAGGCGTACACTACGTCAACTCCCTTCCACAACAGCTTCCATTTCCATTAATCAGCGGTGAACTGTGTGCCATGGTCACTCAGTACCTGCTTGGCTACACTGTGCATAGGGAAATATCTGTTCAACAAACATTCAACACATGCTGCCGCTGTTGCTCGTTTCAGCGGATAACAAACTATGAACTTCGTGAACACATCAAGGATGACAAATACGTGTTGCATGCCACCCCTAGTTGGTGGGAGGGGCCGAACACATTGTGATGGTACAGATTTATGCTGTCCAATATCAACACGCGCTCGGATGCCTCGGCATCACTCGCGGTAGAACATGCTCTCATCTCAGGGTTTACTTTGGGCTACGAGAGTTTGTGGATGAAACAACAATTGGATTTCTAAAATATTATATTTTGTAAACTTTGCCAAAGCGCACACTGTTCAGTTACATATCATGGTTGGCTACATAACAAAACAAAGGACTTCCCGGTGAGCCACCGTCCTATTTTGCTAAATAAATCCTTTGAACTAGTGGTATTATTAAGAGAGTTACCGCGTTTGGCCGACTGCGTACCACGTGGGCTACAAAGTTCCGCGATTAATCTATAACGTCGCGACTGCAAATAACTCAGTTATACTGTAAATGATTTTGAGTCGTATTTTCACAACCATTTATATCTTATCAAACTCAACACTCATGCTGGCAGAGTCTAGCGAAGCGCCCTTTGCGCTAGCTACAACACCGACCTAAACTCATGGACGACACAGGAAAGACTGGGGCATGCGGCAAATGGCTGCTAACTAGCTAGCCCCCCCCCCCCCCGGGTTCGCGGATGAATACGCCCGCGGCTAGAAACTCTCTTAATTATATTTCACTTACTTTAAGACTAACTTCGTGAAATTAAACATACATATTAAAACCCATTACATTTTACAGTATTTTGAAATCTGGTTTACAGAGACTAAAAGGAATTAAACAAAAAAAAAGTGGTACATGTGGATGGATACATATACACTTTGGCAGCGCAGCACTAGCATATTTTGACTCTTCTTAAACACACAAAAAAAGTATTTAAAATAAACCAAAATTTCCCCCATTACTTGTGAGGTACAAACATCTATACAATTATGAAAATAGACTTAACTAAAAATCACTGTTTAAATATTGCTGCTCGCCGGTTAGATATGCATTTATAATACAAAATTAGTTATTATGAGAGAAATTACAATTCATTAGGCCTAAACTAAGTAAAACATCTAGGTTTAAATCATGAATAAAATTAAACAAAAAAACTGCTGGTACGATCTGTCCATGTTCAGGTAAGCTAGGCTCTACTTTTGTATGACCAGGCTCTTTACTGAAGTTTACTTTATAAGAAAAAGTCTCTGCTCTGCTTGCAGCAGCAACACTCACACAGTTGCAGAGGTACCTGAGCAGCCTGGAGGCGTGGCAACACCTTAGTATGGAGGTCCATTTAACACACCAACATTAATAAGAAAGTGAAAAAATAATTCAATAAATCCACCATACAATAGGGTAGTGGGTCAAGGCACTTTACAAGCCCCCAGTGAAATTTTAGAAAACAATGTTTATCAGATTTTACTTATTATTAAGGACATCCCCAACTAGGATGCTAGCCGCTTTGTAGAACATAATTCCTTGTCCCGTATGTGGTTGTATCTCAGGGCTGATACCAAGGAAACCCCAGGTTAAACAACAAATACACATAAGCCTACTGGTCAGATCTCACGAGAGACCCATCAAGTTCGCTGAATTACACAAATAAGCACAATATAGATCATAATTTTGGCTTCTTGGCATGCCCTTATTAGTGCTCCAGATGCTGCTTAGGTTGTTAATATATCTATAAATAATACCTTACACCTAGTGGTACGACACACAGTGCGCATTGCAATGTCAAACTTACTGACCACATGAAAAGAAAATACGTGACAAACAAAGTACAGCAGTTAACTACAGCTACCAAAAGGTCTTTATACACAAACAAAGAAAAAAAAAAACATTTCAAATACAACATCAAGATAACAACATACTGGTGTGTTGGCCCTGGCTTATATGCAAACACATCACCGAAATCACACAACAAATCCTTTAATGAGTTCAGCTTGTCAGCAATATCAGTCTGACAACCTTGCGCTACCCTGTTCAACTGCACCTCCAAATCCTCAGTGTCACTGGTGCGCAGTTGGTTAACTGCTACCTCCTTCTCAGTGGCAATCCATGTTAAAATTCCCTCAGCCTCACCTAACTCTACCTCATCCACGCAGTCGACATCGAGTGATTCTGCTGGCTTATCAGCATCCAGCACATGCCTTAGCATGGGAATAGACTTACCCCCCAGAATGATTGTCCCTTTAATAAAACTCACCACATGACCCGGGTGGCCTTCCAATCCACCTACTCGACACGATCCTCGGTAAAGTTCTGCAGGATCGTCTCCCTGCATGCAAGCACTCCTATACACCTTCAGGAATTCTACTTCGAAATCTGCATAACAGGTTATGTTGCTTTCGCGTAGCTTAAACCAATTCTCACACTTCCCTGCAATTGATTTTTTTGCAACCACTGCTTGTTCCCTTTCACTACACTCATATACCCTAAAGAACTCTCGTAATTGTTCTATGTGCTTTCTTGGGTATTCTCCCGCTTCCCCTGCAAACCTAGGTATGTCCCTCTCTCTGTAGGGATGACTTAGCCTAATCATTTGTGTACCTGAATGCTCTTTGCAATCTGTTCCACTATTACTTCTACCCTGCTGGCATTCTGCAATTTTCGTCTCTTGCTCTGTGACTCTGTTCCCCAGGGCTTCTAAAGTCATTAGGAATTCACCCCTCAAGGAAGTATACCCTGTCTGTAACTGAACTTCTCTCTGCCTCCCCTCATTAGCCAACCCTTTATCCAGATCCTTGACCTTCGCTCGTTGTTGTGAAATTTTGCCCTGGCATCCTACGATCACATTTTCTAAGGTAATGCTGCATTCTTGTAACTTAGCCCTTTCCTCACGTGCTCCCACTACTTAGGTAGCTACCCTATCTACCTGTTCCCTTAGCTCACCTTGATTCGTGGCAACTCATATAGCAGAAATATCCACTACCTCATATCTCTGATCACGCTCAATCATCTCCTGGGCTCTGTCTCGCTCCCATCTATTTCGAAAATCAACCAAACTATCCTCCTGTTCCTTTCGCACCTCCTGACGAAAACTCTCCAATACTCTCTGATTGCTCTCCTCAATTTTGCTGATTTCTTCCCGGATCCCACTAAACTCTGCTCTAACCACTTCTATACAACTCCTCTTTACTTCATCAATCATGTTGCGATTTTCAGCCCTGATTATATTCAAAACTGCTTGCATGTTCAAAGTATCGGGTGTCAATCGTGACACATGCACAAACCCCCCACCTTCCTCGTAGTTTAGAGAGCTGAAAGAATCTCGCTGCGATAACGTATTTTGTCTATCGCTACTGTTATCATCATCCTCCCTTAAATCATCTTGCTGTTCTGCAGTTAGCGACAGAATATTATCAGCCCTCCATACTTCTAGGTATTTATCTTACGTTCAAATTTACGCCTTGTACAACCCAGTATTTCAAAACAATGCCTACTGATCAACAGAAAAATATAAATCACACACATACAAATAAATTCCGGCCTTTTTTTACATGAATGCAGCAAGCGCACTGGTGTGTGAGAACTTCCAACAAATACATTTCATACATTGCACTTTAAAACTCCGCAACTTATACATTTTTGCCTGGTCATACGCCCGGCTTACCTGCACTGAAGCTCACATCTACCAATCCCTTGGTAGATGGGATTACGGTGGCCGGTTGGCTTCGCAGCGCTCAGTTTCCTTCCTCTGCATTGGGTACCGGTGCTAGGTGACGGCTTTCTGGCTGCAATCGACGGTCTCCCGGCGGCGAGCCGGCACCGATTTTGGGCAGCGGCTTTCTGGCGGCAATCGACGGTCTCCCGGCGGCGAGCCGGCACCGGTGTTGGGCGCGGCCTTCTGGCAGCAATCGACAGTCTCCTGGCGGCGAACTGGTCCCTGATCCCCAGCGGTGTTGGGCAGTACGGCGATGCACTCTGTCTCTTACATTTTCCGTAATTCGCAAGATGTTCATCCACTTACTCTTCCTAGTACTAATTTTCCTTGGAAGCCCCACGTTTGGCGATCATTTTGTGTGATGGTACAGATTTATGCTGTCCAATATCAACACGCACTCGGGTGCCTCGGCATCACTCGCGGTAGAACATGCTCTCATCTCAGGGTTTACTTTGGGCTACGAGAGTTTGTGGGTGAAACAACAATTGGATGTCTGCAATATTATATTTTGTAAACTTTGCCAAATCACACACTGTTCAGTTACATATCATGGTCGACTACATAACAAAACAAAGGACTTCCCGGTGAGCCACCGTCCTATTTTGCGAAATAAATCCTTTGTGTTCGCGCATGAATACGCCCGTGGCTAGAAACTCTCTTAATTATATTTCACTTACTTTAAGACTAACTTACGTGAAATTAAACATATGTATTTAAACCCATTACATTTTACAATATTTTGAAATCTGGTTTACAGAGACTAAAAGGAACAAAACAAAAAAAAAATTGTACATGCGGATGGATACATTTACACTTGGCAGCACCAGCATGTTTTAAGTCTTCTTAAATGCACAAAAAAAATATATTCAAAATAAACCAAAATTTCCCCATTACTTGTGAGGTACAAACATCTATACATTTATGAAAATAGACTTAACTAAAATTCACTGTTTGAATATTGGTGCTCACCTGTTAGATATTCATTTATAATAAAAAAGGAATTATTATGAGAGAAATTACAATTCATTAGGCCTAAACTAAGTAAAACATCTAGGTTTAAATCATGAATAAAATTAAACAAAAAAACTGCTGGTACGATCTGTCCATGTTCAGGTAAGCCAGGCTCTACTTTTGTATGACCAGGCTCTTTACTGAAGTTTACTTTATAAGAAAAAGTCTCTGCTCTGCCTGCAGCAGCATCACTCACATAGTTGCGGAGGTACCTGAGCAGCCTGGAGGCGTGGCAACATCTTAGTAGGGAGGTCCATTTAACACACCAACATTAATAAGAAAATGAAAAAGAATTCAATAAATCCACCATACAATAGGGTAGTGGGTCAAGGCACTTTACAACATTCACAGACAGGAGGTCCAGGGGTCCCTCGGGAATGATTGCATTCCAGGGTCCCTCCCAGCTCCGGTTAGGAAACTTGGAGCGCTGACATAAAGTACAACAGCTGACTGTCTGTCTGACTGACCTCACCATGTTGTTCCAGTCATAGCTCACTTGGAGCAGCCAAAATATTTTTTTTCTCCAAATTGTCCTTTGCTCTTATGGACATTGGCAATTAGAGCATGGACCCAGGCTTTAGGCACACAAATGCGCCACCCCCCCGATTCCATATCTGCCTTGCAAAACAAAACGCCATCTTTTAGGCAATACCAGTTAAAGAGTTTGCTCACTACAGGATCCGACAGGTCATTGTCATTGACTTCCAACACACTGATGACATCTCCCCATGCGGCATCTTCTCTTTGTGCCATGCCAATATCCCTGAACTGCCCTATTAATTCTTCGTCAACCTCCACAGTGATACGCGCCATGACCAATCCAATCCTAGCCTTCTCCTCCACAACTACATCATCATCATCTGTGACCACCATTCTACTCAGCAGGTCGGCATCCCCGTTATTCTTACCAGACATGTACTGAATGGACAGGTCACACTCTTGCAGCGCCTACTACCCATCAACCTACATGATAAGAGAAACGATAAGCTATGATGATCGGACAAAATGATGACCACATGCCCAATTATGATGTTGCGCAGCTTGTTGAACCCCCACACCACGGCCAGGCACTCTCGCTCTGTGACGGTGTAGGATTTCTCCGCGCTTGTCAGTGAACGACTGAGAAAGGCTAGCAATTTCTCATTTCCTCCATTGTCTTTCTAGAATAACTTCACTCCCAGTCCATAGTCAGAAGCATCTGCATTAAGATAGAATTCCATTCTTAAGTCTGGGTGGTAAACCAAACACTCAGTACTGAACAGCTGTTTTGCGGCCCTAAAACTATCTTGGCATTCGGCCGTCCGTTGCCACACCTTTCCTTTCTTTAACAACTCCAGGAGGAGGGTTATTTCCCTGGCAAACTGTTGGCCAAACCTCCTATAGAAATTGCAAATACGGTGAACCCTCGATAACTCGGACTTCAATGTCCCGGACTTCGGATAACTCGGACAAAATTTTTAAAAAAATTTTAATAATTTTTAATTAATTATTTTTTGGTTAAAATACATAAAACATTGTTTCTGCTGGATTTAAATTCATCACATATTTTAGAACAGTTTTAAACTTTATAACATAGTCGTCCATCGCTACTTAGCCTTTAATTATCCCACAGTAAATATCTGGCAAGTTCCGTGTGGTAAAATGTTGCTGGTGAGGCGCGCGACGCGCGAGTAAACATGCAACGCAGCAGGCTGACCTCTCACGTCTTTATCTTTCATCCCTCTTCGTCCTCCGAGCCAGGCAGGCACGTGTGTTGTAAACAATCATTTCGGTGTGGTGCTTGTGAAATGACTGTAACTACTGGTTACAATGACACATAAACTGAAAATTATTTTGTTCTGGTATGTACAATGACTTCAGGGTTGCAAAACAAATTATCTCGGACATTAAAAAGAAAAATTAAAAAATCATTGCTTTGCATTGCGATGTAGAAAAATTGGAGAGAAGGTTTTACGCACCTTTAACAATGATGTTTTCAAAAGTCGATGTGGGGGGTGAAAGAACAACACAACATCCATGCCCAAGCCTGACACGATCAGTCACGCTCGCTGGTTGATGATGACTGTTGATAACGTAACGGCGTCTGGAGAGTTGTAACGTTTTAAGTGTGAATCGGATTTGTTTATAAACTACTTCACGGGTAATAACAGCGTACATGTAATTGACTGTAAAATGTAAACGTCTTATGCGGGATAATTTTAAACGCTTTTCATTGAGTGACGCACATGAATGGATTAAGACGATTTTGTAGTCTTAATTTTTCCATGTTTACTATACACAGACAGAATCTTTTTCTTTATTTAAGAAGAAATAGTCACTTTGTGAACGAGAAAATATAGAAAAAAAATGTACATTTGTTATATTCTACACCAAAAAAATTTTGAATGTAATTTTTTTGAAAACCACTTATAATGGCCTCACCCCATTTTTTGGGCCTAAAATTTGGTGAAGAATATGCGGCAAGGACGCGAGTAAATGCGGTAAATCTGTAGAACATGATTAAAATTTTATTGCTTTATAATATGACAACTCGTGTAAGAATAAAGCTGTAAATTATGTTTTCTATAATGCAATTTATATACATAAAATTTAAATTTTAAAGTTAATAGTGTTAAAATGAGTTCACATAATGTACAGTGACCCAGAAGGATTGTTAATTACAGTACCGTTTTTATTCATGTATACGAGAAAAATTATTTTTATACCTTTGTAACTTTGTAGGAGGGTAGAGTAACTATCAGACTAGCAGCTGGCTGCTGCCCCTACGCTGTGACATACGTACGTAAGGTATTTTTCAATGTATACATCTTGTGTGAGATGCGTGTGGTCACGTGCGGCGTTTGTATTGCACGAGACTACCGGTTGACCTTGACTACTTCCGCTTGCAACCTCCCTAGCTTATCTCCATGGATCATTTCTTATCTCTCTCACACGTGCACGCATATTGGCTGTCACCAGCCAGACGAAAACTTTTTTGTGATAGATGGGTTGCTGGTGCCAGCTTTTAGCACAGAGGTAAAAAAAAAGGATCAGCCAGAAGTAGCAGCATAAAAAAATAAATAATGATCTGACTTCTCACATTGTTTGACATTCTTTTATAGTCCTCCACGTTAGCGTTAATTTTCCGACTTCATGACGGCCCTCCCGTAACTTGATACGATAGTTACGTGCAAAACAGTATTTATTGCAGCCTCTTTTGCTTGTAGAAATAATAGTGTACTAATTTCTTCGCGTTTCTTGTGATTAATGACTGATTGCCCCACCTTCCCGGACACCCCCCGATAACACGGACAAATCTTATTCAGGACAGCTTCTCCCCCCTTTTAGTCCGAGTTATCGAGGGTTCACTGTACCTAAAAATCCTCGGAGATCCTTTACATTCCTGGGTATGGGGAACCTGTGGATTATATCTACTTTGCTTGGGTCTGGTGTGATACTGTATGAGTCCAGTACAAACCCAAGGAAAGCAACTTTCTCCCCTAACAGCCATGATTTATCCAGCCTCGATTTCATACCAACCATCCGCAGCCGTTCAAATAACATCTTCAAGTGTGCCAGGTGATCTTCGAAACTTTCACTAGCTATCAGCAAGTCGTCGACATAGGTGTGTGCAAATGAGAGCACTTCCGGCCCCAGGGACATGTCTACCGCTCTACAGAATTCCCCTACGCTATTTGACAGTCCAAAAGGTAGTAAGCAGAATTGGTAGCTATGTCCTTTGTACAAGAACGCAGTGTACTTCCTATCCCCTGGGTGGAGCGGGACTTGCCAAAACCCCTTGGTGAAATCTGTAGTTGATATGAATGTCGTCCCTTGAAACACCCCGAATAACTCGTCCGGTTCTACAGGTGACTGTCTGTCTGGGGTAATCCAGGAATTCAGACCACGTGCATCGAGATGGACACGCACCGTCCCGTCTCTCTTCCTGACGCACACGAGTGAATTAACGAAATGGCTATTCCCTTTTTCAATAGTGCCGTCTCTTTCCATGTCACTTATTTGCTTCTCTACCTCAGCCCGGCTGGACCACGGGATAGGATACGTGCGTTGCCTCAGTGGACTGTCATCAGTGACCAGTATCCTGGCTTCATATGCAGCTGTATGCCTGGGCTTATCAGAAAAAACATCGCAGAATTCGCACAACAGATGAGTCACCGCTCACCTCTGTTCCCATGACCCGGCCTGGCAGTGTGTCATGACGTCACTCACCCTATCCTCCCAGCTAACCGTGGAGCTCGGGTTGCTATCGTTGTCAAGGTCGTTCCTCGTGTCAGTGTTGGTAACCCCAGCTAGCATATATCCAGCGGCTTTCAGATAAGTTTCATCCATAAGGGCAATGTGTAGTGACTCATGACGTTTGTCATCAGCCTTGTGTACCTTCTGTATCATGGACACTTTACAACCCCACAGACTTATGATATTTTCAGTGAAATCCACTATAACGTTAAAAGGCTGCATAAAATCAGTGCCCAAAATAATCTCACACGTTAGCCGTGGAATGATTAGGCAGGTAGTCTGGTACTCATCACTCCCTATTTTTAATGTCACAAAAACTTGTCGGTTAATTTTCCTACTCTTTCAACCTGTTGCTCCTATAATGGTGACTTATGGCACTGGCAGCGTGGGAAACTTACTTCCCTCTCTACTCAGAGTGTCAACAAACTGCTGCGATATCCTGGATACTTTCGACCCAGAATCTAATAACACATCAACCTCCCGTTTTCCAATTCGACATCTGTCTTCCGGCACTGCTATACTACAGCCTCTTTCCTCCTCTTCTGACAACAAAAACGTTCTGTCGTCTGTGTGCATGGTGGCAACCATGTGAATGCGTGCATGTGCACTGGTAGCTTCGACCTGGCTGCCTATGCCGCGCAACCACGCCCGTTTCCCGGCTGATAGTCGAGATTGGATTCATTACGTGACGCAAACCGGCCCTGCGTGTTTTCACCTCTCGGTCCCATATGTCAGTTTTGCACGTACAATTGATCATTGTGTCTGCCACTCGCTCCTGCAACACAGCGCTGCCCGCTTTGCGCACCCCTCTCTCCTTGTCCTTGCTCGCCTGGGGTGTGCCAGCGCTCGCTACTCCTACCTCCCCCTCCATTCACTCCTTGTTGCCTTCCTCCTTCCTCTCTTGTACACCTGTTCCACTCGACGGTCGCGCACACCTGTTCGACAGTCATTCTCGCGTGAACCATGCTCCCTTTCCCTGTTATATCTCCGCCTATGCCAGCTATCCTGAGCGCCACGTGCGTCATCTGCTACACAATTTAACTGGTGTTCCCTGTTTGGTCGTATTCCAATTCCCCGTAACGTCCCCATCCTATCTAATTCCTGATATACCTTTCTCAATTGTTCCACAGTTTCTGTCTTTTTACCTATAAGTATTTGTTGCACTTCCAGTGGTGTTTGGGCGTAGACTAGCATCACTATATCTGCATCTGTTAGCGGCTGATCAAAGTACCTTGAGCATTCGACCACCTGACTGAGATGTGCTTCTAATCCACCCACCTTGCACGTGCCATGATAGAGCTCCGCCCTGTTAGCACCCTGCGTTTTTGTGTCCCAATATTCCGCCAAAAATTCACTCTCAAATTGGCTGTAATCGGTAATATCTTTGTCTCGTAGTAATAGCCAATTACTGCATTTTCCCGTTACAGATTGCCTGGCTGCTATGAGTCTCTCCTGATCGTGACAGTCATACATATTAAAGAAGTCTTTCAACCGTTCTAAGTGTTTCTTAGGGTGCTCACCCCGCTCCCCTCTGAACTTTGGTATGTCACCCCTACGGTAATTACGCCCCAAGTGGATGATCGCGTGACCTACTTCCTCGTTCTGGGTACTGCGTGTGCTGCGTAATTCAACTATCATGTGTTCAGCCTTTTGCAGCCTCATCACAATTGTGTCTAGTTCGGTCGTTATTTCCCTTTGGATCTCCTCCCGTGCAATATATACACTTTTACTCAGTTCCTTCACTTCCCCCTTTTGTTTCTCGATCGTCCTGTGGCACATTACTACTTCAATCTCTACGTCTATGACACGGTCAGCTAGTTGCATAACCTCTCTTTTCACGCACTGTATCTCTCGTTTCAAGATTAGCTTGCTCTCAGCATTCTTTGCGTGTACGTCTGCTATCGCACTGCGCACGTGCTCTGCATTCCTTTCAGTGATATCACTCCCTAACTGCTACAGCCTGCTTTACGGCCCTGGGCACTGAGTCAGCCACTACTTCAACCACCATACTTTTCATTACTACATTTGTTTCGGTCCTCAAATCGTCTACGAATTTTTTCATCATTTCGGCATTTTCAGTCCTCAACTTTTCCATTGCTTCACTATTATCTGCCCTAAGTTCCCTCATGATTTCGCGATTTTTCTCCGTGACCTCTTTCATGATTTCATGGTTCTCCGCCTTACTTTTTTCCATCATTTGCCTCATCATTTTGCGATTTTCTGCTACGAGAGTTTGCACGAGCGCATTGAAGCTGGTAGTGTTAGGTGTGTCGCAGTTTAGTTCCCCTAGTTCCAAGGTCACTGTCCCTTCATCCCTCAGGAATGACACACCCAACCCCTCATTCTCACTGTGTACTAGAGAGCTGATTGGTGTTTCCGTATCTGTTTCCGACATCTCCGCGATGTTATCTCACAACGACAGTCAAATTCCCAGAGTAAACAATCCCTTTATAAATGTGCAGGTTCCCCCCTAACGGCCATGCACCCGCGGTCCATTACTCCTATCACGTCTAGTGTATTTGTCAAAGAACTAAGGACAATTGTAAACACTTATCTCATCTGCCATTAAACGAACATTGGTATTCGTAACTTTACACACATTCAAAGACAAAAAAAATCTTTTCATAACAACAAAGGCAACAGAGAAACAACACTAAAAAAATTTTTTTTAAACTCCAACTGGTCATACCAAGCACCTACCGCAGCAATGACGCACCCTCACTGAGAATCTAACTCCGGTTACCCGGCCAACCTTACTTTTATCACGCAAGCGCCCCAGCCTAGGCGAGCGGTTGGGCGGTGGTTAGCTCTCGTAGCACCTCGTCGGCTAACTGGTGAATTGATGATCCTGGAACGAAGTTACATTTCTCCCTCCTGGTACTGGAACCGTTGATGTCCTGTGACTCTACGATGTTTGCAGGGGTTCAGGAGCCCCCGTCCTGAAGATCCAGCGTCCCGACGTCGAGCAGCGCCTTTTTTTTTCTAGTCCAAGTCGTACTCGTATTTCCTTCTCGGGCCTCACATTATAGCGCCAGAAACGTATGTGGTGGTACATGCAGCCATGTTAAGCTTTATATTATTTTTTTCTTTGTGCACCGGTAAGCAATGAGCATCCTCTTATCTTAGGGGTCTTAAGTTTGTCCGTAAAAACTACTAGAAAGTAATGAATTTAGTCCAAGATTTCACACTTTTAAAACTAAACACTTTATTCTTTTTCTTTCTTTTCTTATCACAGCTCAACTATTTAACAGCAAATGAAAAACAAGTCAGCGGGCGACACGCCTCCTTATAACACTCCCCAGATACTGATATTTCACTTGGCTTGTAATTCAGAAAAACTCCGCTCCTGTCAGGATGCACGCCCTACACCATCTTAGCGGTCCCGCAGCCAAGCCCTCTTTGCCATCCAATCCGTCTGCCTCCCCTGTTTACGATCACGTTTCCGGGGAATGTTCTAGAAGGTTCTAACATGATCTCATATATTCATCTGTTTTGTCTGAATTCAACTGCAAAGGATAAATAAGAAATTTTTTAACGTAGAAAAATTCAGTAATTTACTCTGATTACTATGGTATAACATACTGCCTAGTTTAACAATTAAAAGGATTAAAATAAATATAAAACTAAACTCTTGCGGAAGCACCAGGAAGTTAAAGATTCGTACACTCCATGTCCTTCACAGTTTTTTTGGAACTTTCTGTCTTTGTCCTCCCCCACCAAGCTTCTCCCATGTGCCGGCCAGGCGGCCCGCTAGTCCTTGCTCACTCCTAAAAAAGGGGAGGGCTGATTTCACTAAGCATAACTTTTTAACGCATTTACCCTCAAACACCCATAGAGCAAAATGGTTTGAAATTAAATTCTGATCCAAGTGAAACCAAACAAGGCTATGCTCCTATAAAATTCACCGTTAGTTCAAATTCCTGGACATAAGACCATTTCCTCTTACAGTAGTGCTCTTGTGTTACACCAAGCAATGTGATTGGCTCAGGTTCCAAACTCCGAATCCCAGTCAGGCCTCTTATGACTACCGCTACATGTCCCCTAGTATGACCAGTGGTAATGTCCTAGCAGGTACCCTGTTATCTTAGTTTGACACTCTACTTAGCTTAGCAGAAAAGTTTCGAACATTTTGTCTCAAATAGTATATAAGGCCAGGCACACCCCTAAATATCACCAAAAGCCTGGAACTAGAGACTAAAAAAGAGAAACAATCTTTATATTGTGCTAGGTTGGCATTTCGCATCACAATAGTTTAGCTGGTTTTGAAATTGCTTTTGGATTACTAAAAATTACAAGAAAAAATATTAACAGTAATTCAATTTTAAATTCATGTTTCTCTTATCTTGCTTATAATACTTAATAGGTTTTGGCGATCACAATAAACATTTGGTATTTTTCGCAACGGAAGAACAGGAATATTAGTTTTGTTTCTTATCATCCACTGTGTGACCAAGGATATCTGATATACAATTAGTCCTAGGAAGAAGTGCATTTATGATAAGAAAACAGTTGACAAAGGTGAGATTTGTAGTCGCATGTAAATTGTTGGTACAGTGTTTCGTTTTACGCAGATCCTTTGAAATTTTACCTGACCAACACTTTGATAGTGGTATTGCTATCCAACATTTTCTGCTATTTTGTTAGGTTGATCGAAAGGTTTTTACATTTATAGCTCATATAGTTTCCTGTCCTGCAAGTTACAGTTTTTCTCAGAATACAATAGTAGAGTGAATACCTAAATTTATTTGAATAGAATGCTTACAGGAGATGGTCAACTCAAAATTTGAAATGTTTTACTAATTCTTTTGTTTGTACGAGATTGTGTTTGTTTTGTAGAAATACATTGTGACTACTTTCTACTTCAGTGAATTTTTTATTAGTTTATGTAGGAAAACTGAATTACAAAATTAAATAATTCCCACTGTAGAACAGTGTCACTGACTACTTTAAGACATGTACAAAAACTGTATCTTTTGTTAAAAAAAATTATTGGATTTGAAATAAAACATTTGCCAATATTCTGAAATTTTTTAAAATACAAAATATTAGTTTTTATGCAATATTTGAAGTAGCCTATGACACTGTCCTTCAGTGTGAATTAATTTATATCTGTAAGTCAGTTGGTTTTACCTTGTAGCATAAATAGTTTTTATGAAAATTTGCGTTTCAACATGCTATTATGGCTATGAATACTTTAAAAGCTAAAGAAATTTCATTGAAATATAAAATAGTCACAGTGTATGTCTACAAAACAAACAATATTTCAAATAAATATAAAATTTATTAAAACAATTAAATGTTTCAGACAACCACTCTCTTAATGGTGCAGCCTACAAGTTTGTTAGGTGCCCAGATGCTGTACGGGCGACCTTGAAGCGCACATCAAATTTTGCATCCTTAACTATGGTCAAGGACTGAACTTGCGGACAAGACTCCTGCCGATCTGTTTTTAAACTAGGAATTAAGGAAGCGACTGTATAATTTTATTAGTGGGAACACTGTAGTAAAGTTCATTGTGTGCTTCTATCTTAATTTCACTTGCATTTGGTTAATACATTTTTAAGTGTGGTAGTCTGAAAAGGCAATTTTTAGCAATGTGGGTGGGATTAAAGTTTTTCATGGATTTGTTGTCTTTAACACCAGGTTACACGTGCATGAGACTGTAGGGTATTAAATGTTGAATTCGGACAAATATTTCTCAGTGAATTGTTGTTGCAGTACAGTCAACCAAATATTTTTTGCTAGGCATTAAACGGATCTAGCCACCGAAAATGTTCATGTTATGATTTTTTAATTTTAAATTCACTTTTTCAATAGTTAAATTTAAACCCTCATAGATTACTACATATTTAGTGGAGTTGATTAGTGTGTATTTCGTTCAGCCTTTACTCATAATTTAATAGTGGTGGGCATTTTCTTTCTTTTTTTTTTGCATTATAAATTTTTGACAAACATAAAAAAGTGTACTATTTCCGAATTTCATCGCATTTGCTGCACATATTCTTGTATCCTACTACATTGCCTTGACATTGTAACATGCCAGCAGTTGTATGCCAGATGTCGCACTTGCCAAGCATATGAGAAACATACAAGATGAACCCTTGGAAAATTGGGCGACGCCTCACATGGCCCCACATCAGCAAACAAAGTCCGCTAAACACCAGTGTATTTTTCGCGATGTCAGACTTGTTTGTGCATTGCATGTCAGCAATTGCCTTTTTCTGTTCGACATTGGTAATTTGGTAGTTGAGGAGTGTTTGTGGGAAACGGTATATGTGCCAAATAGTAAGTTTTCCAGGAAACGAAAAAAATGTGTCAAAAGTTTGTCAATGTGTGAAATGCTGCAGTAAAGGTTTTTTTTAGCCTTATTCCTGTGAGAAAAACAAACAATTACAACAAAAATTAAACATGTTCAGTAAATTACAAGTGAAAAACCAATCAAATGTTATTTATAATAGTCTAAATTCGGCATTACTTGTATTACCAGGATCATTCCTGCAAGAAAAAAAAATATGTATACAGATTCTGTTATGTTTACACAAATGATGCTTACATTATTAGGGTTTATCATCACTTTCTGAAAAAACTATCCCGTTATCACTCTCTGATAAAGTGTCACGATATCACTGACAGATTTTTCTGTAAAAGGAATGGTACTTTACATCCATAAAATCGAGCATTGACAAAAGGTCTTTTTTTTTCAGCACTTATGTGATGTGATGGTTTACATTGAGGAAGGTTTTCCAAAGTTTTCACTTGCTGCAAGTTATGCGACTTCTTGAATACCAAACACTCACTCCATTCTTCAAGTTCATTGAAGCTTTTCTTGACCAGAATAGACTTAGGATTGTCAATACAAACTCTTATCCAAGATAGTTTAGTAAGCTGGAGTTTGGTTGTGTTGAGAAACCGATCCGCAACTTTCCCAAAATCAAAAAAGTCCTCTTTTTTCATAGTGAGAACCGTGAAGGGATTGGTAACCCTTGCAGACCTGACAACTTCTTGCACTTCTTCAGGTACCATGGATGTGCACTTTCTTTTACGTTTTTCTATCACCCCGAAATCCCTATCGCAAGGCATATAGCTGTGACCTGAAATGAGGTATTTGATATCTATTGTTTTAAAATACCCTCTGGCCACTAGGTATATAACAGCCATAAGTAACATCCTGTTCTTATTCTGAGCGACGCAGTTGTCACACCACAGCCCTATATTATTTTTCGCTGTGATTGCACCTTTCAATGCTTTAAAAAAACATGATGCAATTTCATTGCCTTTGCGACCAGCTAGTGCCTTGTGTCACACACACATGTAACTTTTATTGTTATCACCTACGTGTACACAAAGGTTGTAGTTATACAGCTGCCTCGAGTAAAACATGTTGCTATGCGTAAGAGTGGGGCAGAAAATAACCTGTTGGAGGTCCATTGATAAGCAACATAAATCACTTGCAGGGAGCTGTGATTCCTTCATGGACTTAGTTAGCAGTCCAAGGGCCTTCTGGGCCTTCTTTTGGTGCAAGGTCAGTTGTGTTCGTATGGAGAATTGGCCAGTTGCTGTTTCATTGGCCTTAATTTTACATTGCAGCATATCACATACTCTGCATGTGTCTGTTTTTGGCAATCCAAAATATAGATTTGGGAACAATTTGCAAAATACTCGCTGGTAAAATCTGTATTCTACTTTGTATTCAGGGTGTTTGTCTGTGAATGCAGTATGCATTCTGTGAAAATTTAAATCACTACTCAGATATTCCCTACTGCTCTTATTTCCTCCATAGTGGCTTTCTCGGCGTGGAAATGACTGTATGTGTTCCCGCACAAGATTCCAGTCATCATCTGTGTATTTTTGTTTGTGTTTGTGTGATGGTGTTTTCCCTCTACCATCGGAATATGCCACATGACCTAACATTTTTTTCCATTGAGTGTCTGAAGTCTTCGGTTGGTAAGAGAGAAAATGTCTTTAAATGTTTTAGCACATACCTGCACAAGTCCTGTTTCAGCTATCAGCTGGTTCTTCATGTTTTCCATGTCGTCTCCGTTGAACTGGAATGAAATCTATACGGTTCATCAGATATGTACCTTGTTGTTCATCGGATTTCTTGTACTGTTCTAGGAATAGTAATTCCTTCCATTCCTTTGTCAGTTCATGGCATTTGTATTTGCACTTGCAGCTTGCCTGCAACGAAATAACATGGTTTGTTAATGATTACTACATGAAAACAAAAACAAGTGCTACAATGTCCATTAAAATTTACAATCCATTTACTAAATAGTTTATGATTGTTATTGTTGTTGACAGAAACATGTTTATAGCATGTATTTATAGGTTACAAATGAAAAACATACCTCACCTGAAGCTGGTATCTTTCCAGGTATTTCCAATCCTTTTGAAGTTTTATAAGGCTTTCCATGGATCCTCTAGTCTTTATTTACAGCCACTTTCTTTCTAACAGACTTTAATACCACACGTTTGTCCATTTCAATCTAGAATGCATCCAAACACACCAAAGAAGAAACACAATATGGCTACTTATTTCAGATGGCACTTGTATCATTCTCCATGCCAACAGTTGTGGAATTGTACCACGTGCATTCTACCAGCACGTTTTTGAACTGAATATGGATTATTGGCACTTATACCACATCCTATGGTATTAGCAACATGACATACAATGTTTTCAATGACAAATCTCAAAATGTTATTTTTCGGCACTTATACCGTTTCCCACAAACACTCCTCAATTTATATGCTAGTGGAAAGAAGCAGGTATTATTCTGTAGGGAGTATACATTTATGTTTTAAGTTGTTACATTTCATAAATAATTTTTCATTTCACAGTGATGCTGATTTGTTTTTACATGTCAGATATAGCCAAGAAAAAGAAATTAAGTTCACAGAAGTAGCATAATGAATACAAAACAAATTTACAAACAAGAGCCGAAAACGCTAAATATAGTACTGCTGCTGCTAATTCATAACCATTTATTGAAATTATGGAGACTAGAAATATGTGCATTACATTGATGTGTAATTTTTAAGGATATGTATGTTTAATGACAGACCTACTTATTTGGAATTTTTGTGTGAATGAAAACTAAGGTAAATTTAAAATAAATTGTGAAAAACATTTCTGTGGACACAATAAAAGTAGCCTAGGCATACTGTACTTGCATAATTTGAGAGATAATTTTGCTGAAAGCTGTAAAGTAACTAAGTATGGCTGATGTATTTTCCTTTTCTGTATTTTTAGCTGTACACTTACACATTCTTTCATTTTAAATCCACAATAAACAGTCCATCACATTTTGAATAATACCTCGCAGTAATTTTTTGATGTTTTGCATAACTGAACACAAAATAAAATTCATCAAAATGATAGCTGTCTCTTCTTCATCTTGTGTACCTTGGAATGATGCAAAATATGTATTGTCATTGTATTACTGCCCGAATGTGCTAGAGGTTTGTGGAGGCGGGTTAGATTGCTTAGTAGGAACAGTGTGTTTCTTTAGAAGATTTTTTAAGAAAGAGAGAACATGAGAGCTGTTACACAGCTAACCTTGACCCATTGAATGACTACTGTGCCATCCAAGAAGGAAAACGCTAGCATGCTAGTGCACATAAATATGAGAATTTAGATGTCATTCACCTTGTAAAGGATTTCAGGAGGTTATTAAATCAGGGGATTTCTTGTAAGGAGAAGAACTAAGTAATTAGATATCACAGGGTGCATATATTCAAGAATACAAGCTCAAGTCTTATTTGTCATTTTACATTGAATATAACATTTATTTGGCACTTGTCTATAGCCTAGACATGGGTGACACACATGCACACATGCACGCACGCACACACACAGACACAGACAGACACACACACAGACACACGCAGACACATACAGACACACACAGACATAAACAGGCACACGCAGGCACACGCAGGCACACGCAGGCACACACAGACACACGCATACACAGACACAGACAGACACAGACACAGACAGACACAGACACACACAGACAGATGAATGCCCGCACGCACGTGTTCACCAAATAATACCTAAGTTTGATTAAATTAATCCTTAGTACACATCCATGTAATTGGCTCCGTCAATTCACATTTTTGATGCAAGAAAGGTAACTTGGATCACTTAGTAAGCGACTCGAACCTAGTAATTTTTGACATAACAAGGCATTCTTATAATTGTGCAAGTTAAATTTTGCAAGTATATCATAATGCATTTGCTTAGTTTAAAACGTCTGTAATGAGAAATATTTATTATTTATCCAAAAGAAAATTACAAAATTTCAGTACGGCAACGGTGCCTATCAATGATGCAATTTTTCATAATGTTTTCATTCTATATATGTACACTGATGAGAATTGCATTTTAAGTGAAAATACCTACATGTTAAATTATTACAAATGATACATTAATGCAAAACACATTTTTCCACTTGAAAATGTAAATATGGGCAGCGACGTACTAAACATGTATTTGTACTCGTCCAAATAACAATTTATAGTAATATCTTAAATCTGCATGTGCTATGAATTTGAATAATAGAGATATAGTTTTCTCTAAGAGTTTTGTTTCGTTGACAAAAAAAATTTTGAATAGGAATACAAAAAAGTATATGTAAAAGTAAATAATGAGGTAATAATTCTATTGAAAGATGTCACTTCACAGATTCTATAACAACTTATGATGGTTGAATACTCACACAAAGGTCAGGTATGATTATAAATATATGTATATTACATGTATGAGAAAGTTTGTATTAATAAAGCTATGGTCTTAAAACACATGTAATAATTTTTAATGAAATAAATCTCTATGAGCCTTTTGGAAGATCGCCTGTTGTACACTGTCGGCATGCATTAATATATTAATGTTACTGATGTTTGCTTCTTTTTTTAGACGGGTTTCTGCTATCTACTGCATTAAATGTATGCAGATAAACAATAAATGTTCATAATGTGGTATTGTCTTGCGGTAGAGGCAGTACCGTGCCGGATGAGTCGGTCAACATCGTCCTTGGAGTCGTGCCTCACTCACACTAACAAATGGCTACTAGGCGGGCACCTTAAGAGAAACAGTTGGTGTACTGGGGCTAGAAACATTTACAAACTTTGAAGTTGGAGGACAGTAATTTAATTTTAAAAGTGCTGTTTTTCTGTGGATAACTTACGTGTAAAAATTTTTTTCAGTTTTAGTAATGAAGACCTATCTTACCCGAATGCACTGAAAATACCTGTTACCAGTTACTGGCTAAAAATTAAACTATGCTACATAAATATTTGCCATTGCCTTGCCAAATAATATGCATTTTGGATCTAACAAATGTGCCAATCGTTGAGTAATTGTTAATATTCCTCATAATATATAATTTTGCTTATAACAAAGATGTTAAATTCATACATTATTATCATAGTTTATTTATGATCTTGGCCCCCCTTACAATCTATAAGTTGGGTGCCCTTGGTCACAGAATTCGGAGGCAGCATTGAGATGGGAGGATAGACCTTCATTAGGAGCAAGAACACCACCCTGGCCTCAAGAGGATGGAAGAGGAATGGAAGGTATGGTGGGAACTGACGAGATGAAGATAAAGTGAAGACGAGAAAGGAGACGGTGAAAAGAAAAACCTGAGAAGAAGATCCAAACATATTTCAGATCTCAACTGCAGCACAACTAGTCGTGTCTTACAGTTTGGCTGTGGTGGTATTCTAACTTGCACTACATGGGAGTTGAAAATTGGAGATTTGAAATGTTCCCTGATGTGATATGTGAAAATTGAATTATTCAGGAAAAATTGATTTCAAAATGGCTCGTACAGAATACCAAGAAGTCTCATCATAGAGTACTCAAACCAAAGATGAGGGTTAACCAGATATTAGAGAAACATACTGATGGAAGATGGCACGTGTTAGACGACGAAGAAAGTGAGGCCTTGAGATAGGAGGAGGAAAAGACCATTCTGTGAAAATATGGCTATGGGTTGTCTAATCATAACCTATTTTCCTATATATTCCTTTGGCTATGTACATGAACAGCTGGTTGCACTTGGTCATATTGTTACGAGAAAAATCAAAGCTATCTGGACCTTAGTATAGGCTGCTAATCCATTGGTATTTTTTTGTATCTCTGGTAATGGCACTATTTACAACACTAGTTAAAACAAGTACAAAGAGACTTAAAATTTATGACACAAACTTTGGTCTATTGCATTCCAATAGTCTCTTTCGACTATTTTCTTACCAGCTGTTCTCGACTATAAGCAACAATCCTTTTAACTTAGTTTCGGGATGTTATTGCTTCTAGTCTTGTGGGCCATATTGTACCTCGTTTTACTTCTGCTCTAGTCATACACTCTTGTGCCATCTTGTATTTCTTTGAAGTACCATCTGGGCTCATATGCTGTTATGTGGAGTAATACAGTATACTGTAAATATCAAAACAATTTTATTGAACACAGTAGGCCGACAATTATTTATTACCCACTCTTTATGAATATTGTTCTCATCACAGCTCTATCATAGACAATGGAGGTTGTTTTTAACTGTTACCAACAAATCAAAAACATGTTTACTTATCAATTTACTGTCATATCTCAAAATTTTCATCATGCAGCAACAAGAATATCAAGAATATTGAGTTCCTCTTTAGGTATAAAATTGTGCCGTATTATATACGTCACGACTTATATATTAAAATGTTTTGTCTATTTTCTCATAAGTTTAGGTTCATTTTCCTGACTTTTTCTTATTTCATTGATATTAACTTGCTTACATTATACTAACAGTAATTTGGTGTTATACAGTAATTTTATTTTATTCTGGATGTTTCAGTACATTTTATTTTTCGTTACAGT
>PNEQ01036959.1:0-26426 GCA_003012365.1 Medauroidea extradentata
ACAATTATATGCACTCTAGAGAGAGAGAAACCTAAAAGGATAGATCTAGTGGATCTGTTTTTGTTTAGACTGATGGTAAAAAAAGATTAAAGACCTGAGGCCGAGTACCTTAAGAAATCAGTTATCAGTACAGCATTAGTTCACAAAATAAATAAATATTAACTTTAGTTTTTGGAAGACTGAAAGGATAAAAAAAAAAGAAAACATAGATCGGATCAACCATTTATTTAATGGTTGAAAGCTCTTCGAGCAAGAACAACAAAACAACAATAAATAACAAAATTATCTGTTGAGTATTACCACATAAATATTTGTTCAAAACAATTCACTTTTTTTGACAAGAACTTATTTAATCAAAAGCATTATTATTATGTTATGCATATATGTTTTTGTTTTATTCAAGGGAATCCCCGATTAAAGAAAATTAAGTAGACTAAATAATCAACACTTTAAGTAAACACATTTTTTGTAGGTTATAGTTCCAAAAACTTCTGAATTTCTCTTTGTTAAAACATATAAATATTCAAATTTACATTGTCCAGTGAAATTATAAAACCTTTTGGTTTGAAAGTTTATGCTACTTGAAGGTCGGTGGTCTTCATTAAAAAAAAAAAAAAAGAAAAACTTGAAATACCGACATTAAGCTTCCACAGCCATCGCAGACAGTAGAGGGCAAGCGGGAGAAATCCCACTACAAGGCCATTGGATTGGAGAAGAGTTCCCCGCGGAAACTCCCGAATTAATCAGGAATCAGAAAGCCATAAAAACAGCGTGGTGACGCCCTCACGGGCACCACTTTAAACAAGCAAAACAAATACAAATTAAAAGGGAAACCCGGAAATAATAAATCGCCCACACACAAACACACATGGGGCATAAAATGAACACTCACCCGACGGCAGATGTCTTAAATAGACATAAAAAAATCAATCTAACTCTGGACCAAGAATATTCAACGGTCAACCATGATTGCTGTTTCGGAGAAGAAGGAAGAAGACCACAGATATCTTCAAAGACATACTAGTCCACAAATAAAAATACGTGTTCGCTTCACTTAACGATTCGATAGGTCGAATCGCCGAGTGTAACAATAATACTCTATAGAGTAAGATTTATACAATAAAATAAGAGGCCATCTTTGAATAAAATTAATTCATAAAAATTAAAGTTTTAAGTTAGGCTTTACATGAATAAAGAAAGATTAGCATAAGTATTGACTGACAGTAACATCAGAGCGTACAAAATATTGTTGCTTTAATACAAAGATTTATTTTGGCTATTAACACATGTGAATTAATGTATTACAAAAAAAAGTAGAAGTAGTAAAGATAACTGATAACGGGCACTTTGCCATATACTCTGAAACCAGAGCATAAAATAAATCATAACTATTAAAAATAGTTATATAATAAAATACAAGTAGTGCGAAACGGCACAGAATTGGACACTGGAACAGTATACGCCTCGGTTGTGGAAACGACACGTGAGCGTTTGCCAGGACCACCTTTACCACCTTTATTGCGAGATTTGCGAGGTGGAAGTGGTGTCTTGAAGAAAGAAGTGTCACGTTCAGGTTGGTCAAGCGCCACCGGCGTGTCAGTCCATGAATCGGTTTCAGTGAAAGACCACTCGTCGGAGTCTGCCTGACGATCTGCAATGGTGCCCTTATTGCGCGTCACATCCGTGTCCATTGTCGCTGCAGTGGTAGCGGCCTCATCAGTACATATAGCATCAGGTACTGTGTCAGGAGAAGAAAGTGTAGGAGGCGGACCCTGAGAAGAAACAGGAACTTCCATGGACTTATTGGACACAGGCGTAGGAGAAACCGTGCGACGTGGAAAGACAGAGTCAATTTCTTGCTGTGCAGAAAGAGGATGGTGTGGTAGAAGGTCAGAAAGTAATGAGAACGACAGGGATGGTTCGTTATGTAGAGGAGCTGACAAGACACGAAGCGACAGACCATGTGCCGTTGTTGAGACGGTAGATCGTACAGGCTCGTGTCCAACACCAGACGAAGGTACACCATGGAGAGATGCAGAGGAAGTAGATGCCGGAGACGCATTGACTTGAGTGTCTGCCGGCACCGTAATCATCTGGTAAACGGCCACAATCTGCGACAGGCCAGGGTCAGGAAGGCCATGAGATTGTGTAAGAGGTGAGTGTGTAATTAGAGGATTGGAAAAGGCGATCTGTCCAGCAGGTATAGACGATGAGAAAGAAGAAACGCTGCAGGTGTCTAAAGCCGCTCGCTGTGCCGCTGCGATCAGGCAAGGGTCGACAGGTGAGCCATCCGGAATGTGAAGTACAGGTGGCCACGAAGGTGTCACACCAAGAGAGAAATTTGGCGTGGCAACAGACGTGGTGTAAACAGGCGTAGTGGTAGTAACAGTGTGGCCACCGGTGACAACTGGAATATCCACGGCAGAAGCCACGACAACAGAAGTAGAGGTAGGCAACGACGAAACAATCTCGGCGAGAACTAGACGTTCAGTAGACAAAGTTGCGTTGGTGTCTTCTGTGAGTTGCTTGACCATCTTCTTGAGGGCCACTTGTTCCTTAGCCTTCTTCAGCAGTGTAGCAGCTTTGGAAACAGAGCGACCAGAAGAGGAAGAAGCCACTGGAATGGACGACTTAGTCTTCACAACTAGTTTCGGAGCCGGCCCCCTAAATGAAAATACAGTGCGTACACGGCCGGCACCGTGCTCAGTAGGTGTGGCAGTAGTGCGCGATGCAGTGCCAGTTTTAGCAGAAGATGTAGAGTGAGTAGCTGGTGTGTTATCCATAATGATATGAACAGGTAAACCAAGTCAGAAAAAATGTAAGACAATATAGTACAACACCGAAATGCAGTACATTAATACAGGAAAATAGACCAAGCCAGACAAGAGAGGTAAAGCAAACAACAGAATTATGTACAAAAACAGAAATATTTACATCAACAGAAACATACCAGCAAAATATACCAATTATTTCATCAGAAAAGAAACACAGGAAAAACGAAAAACAACATGAAAAAACTCTAGAATTATCGCCGCAAAAACAATTCAGAACATGCGAAACCTGGTGGTAGGCTGATGCACCACGAGTCCCCCCGCGCGCAGTAAGAGCAGCAATACCTCGGAAGTGCGCGCAACTAAACAGAATTATAGAGTGTGAACAAACAGAATTATTAGCCGCATTATGTGTTTGTACCATGTAGAATCATGCGGGGAACAGAACGAGAGGCGTGTTACATTGCAAACTGCGATCTGCGAGTGTGCAATGCAGATCGCAGCACCCCTTACCTGACTGCAACACCTCCAATACTTTTGGGTGCGGGGGAGAAGCGGGGAGGGGGAAAAATGTTCCGCGGGGCGAAATGAGGCGTTTTAACCGCCAAACACGACCGGTGGAGGAGTAATTAGCTGCAGGGAATAAACTACAGCTTAATTACATCCCCGGGGTTCAGGAAATGGATGACGTTAACAAGGAAAGGAATAAACTGTGTCCCGATAACCTAAACCCGTAGCTAAACTAAGCCAGCTGTCTGGCACCAGCTCAAGCGCTTACTTCAAGCAAGGGACTGCAATTGTAGCCCCTACGTCTGGCAGGATGCAGCAGCGTGGCTTACTGTCGGGATGTGTACATATGGAGTTCCATGTGCAGCATCCATCTGTGATACGTCGCATCCCTGGGTGGCGGATAAGGGATCCCAGCTTGCTGGGGTGGCTGGAAATACCCAATACCAGCCCGCGGACCAACTGGAGGAAGGCGTTCAAGTGCCATCTCAGGCATTGGAGTAGGAAGACTGTGGAATCCGAACTCTGCGGGGTGGGCCTCGCTTATTAGTGGGTGTCGACTGGTCCTCGCACCTCGAACTGCTGTCAACAGCTCTTCACAATAATACATAACCAGCTTCGGCTTAGGGCGCTCATGAAAGGTGTCAGTCTGTGACAACGAGGGAGGTGAACACTGCTCGACTGAAACAACGCCTGAGATGACGCCAACGTACTTCTCTGACATGAGCTACGTCTTCGCCACGTGCTTCGGCACCAACTCAAGCCTTCTCCAAGCAGGTTGGAGGGGGCTTCACAAGTTTAACAACCTCGGCCCTTTCCCCTTCCGGGTTGGGTGTCGCATCATTTTTATCGCCGGCAGAATGTTTCCTCCAGTGTTGATGCTGGTTTACTGCTGTCTACCACATAGTAACATCAAAAGGCTGCAATGGTCCAAATTGTGGCCCTAGCAGTCTCTCCCTAGCGCTTGACGCACCGCAGGCCATGGCATTTTCCTCCTACTCTTAACTGAGCGAGACGGAAACTACACAGCCACCAATTCACATCATAACAATTAGCGTATAGCCGAGTAGGTTGGCACGCACTAGATTCCTTCCCCTAGCTAACCCCCATTATCGGGAGGTCCCGCCAAGCCAGCTGGCAGGTCGGGGATCACCTTGTGCTGCGAGGAGGGGCAGTACAAAAAATGAACTGGCTTTCAGTCTTGCTCGAGACACCCTGAAGATGCCTGCTGCAAGGTACGGCGAAACGTCGTTCACGAGCTACCAACAAGACGCAGCACCAGCCCAGAAACCAAGACAACCAGCCTGGCAATGGCCGCGAAAGCCTACAATTTCTGTAATATTTAATTACACCCTTGCACAAATTGACCGCTACGTGGTTTGGGTAATACATATTTGTTCTATGATAATTGCTTTGAATAAACGTGGACATCATTTGGATCAAGCAGGCCATCATTTATAGTTCATAACTTTTCCTGGCAGCTATCATGCTTGAATTTTAAAATTATTCATCCTGAAACATAGTGGTTAGAGTTCATTGTAATAATATTGAAGTCAGCTTCCTTTTCAGTCAGCAGACTCATCGGTGTTTTCGGCAGATTTTTTTGGGATCGCAGTCACATTTACGTTATGTTTTTAGATGAACTTCTTTTGCAGTAAAAACTGAGTCAAATCAATTTAACAATTGTTATTTTCTGATGGTTTCAGTAGCTGATTCGTTGTAACACTTCTCAGTATTGTCCTAAATTTGGTTGCATCCGGTGTAGTACAGTTTCCTCCTTTAACCTGATGAAAAAATTTCAATGTAGTCTTGAGTCATGCGCCTAGTAAGTATAAAAGAAAAAAAGGTCTGTTTTAAATCTTGCCAGATGAGTTTCAGGGTAGCTATGTTTTGTATCCAACCGTGAATAAGAGGTGGATTTTTACTATCTGTATTTAAAAATTCCATTTCTCTGGAAAATCAACACACTCGTCCAGGAAGTCCAATGTTTGGAGTTTTCTTTTAAAACAGATCGGTAAACTTTAGCCGACGACAGTAAAGATGAGTTGATGCAGTCGAAAAGATAATCTGTCATCTTAAAAAATTCTGCTGTGTATATACTCTTCCACCTGACATAGAATTAAATGAAACGTGTGTCATTATCCCAATACTCACCGAATGACTAAACACTCTCGCTGCTAAACATACTCTCATCGGAGAAAACTGAGGTAGTTCCAAGCACTTCGACAGATTAGGTGCAAAGCATGGTTTCCTGTCATTGTCTTTAAAATGAAATTCAACTATATGGTTCTCTGACATTTTGTGTTGTCCTTTCTGTTCTTGTCAAATTTTCGAAACTATTTCTGACTGATTTAAGTAAATGCAGAGTGTCGCGAAAGAAAAGTATTCGTTCCGAATTTACTTGTATATAAGGTCTTTCTTCAATCACATCAAACCGTTTCCTTATTTTTAGATTTGTAGCAACTTGATCGCAAACTGTTACCTTAGAAAAATAACCACTGCTTCGCAATTTGTTCACTACCTTCAGAACAATGCCCCTCAAAACTTCGCTCTTAACACCCTCTCCAGACAATAAATACCCGATCACTTATTTACTGTTTACTTTATGTCCTCATACCGTAACTACGAAGGCTTGCTTTGCAGTTTGTAATTCTCTTTCTGCAGGAAAAAGAAGCGGAATGTCACTACTTTAATCCTCTAAACCTTCAAACTTATCCTTTGTGGCATCGTATGAAATTAGTTCTTTAAGTGAAATCTCATCTAGCACGACTGATACAACACACACTGATTCTTTCAGCGTCTTCGACTTTCATGATAGTGTTTCCAGAATACTATCATTTAGATCTGGCCTGATATCTAAGCTTTTAAAGCACTTTTGCAGTTAGAAGACAAAAATTATTTAAAAAAAAAAATTGCAGAATTTTGGGGAACAACAGTACACTGCCAGCACAAATTTGTTGTCATAATAGGTGTAGCTATGGCCTTTTTTTTCCTGAGTCTAAGTTTCAGTTGAGAAAACAAACTATCAGAACTGTTTTGGGAAACCTGACTATCTAAATCTAAAACATGTGAACGGACAGTGTGCGAACTGGCAGTGTAACTACATTTTAGAGTATATCTGTGGTTAACTTTAATGCGCGACTTCTAATAAATTTGCAGTGCATCCAAATGTAGTACTTATTATCTAGAACAAATAAGTTATACTATTTTTAATGTCCTGAATGGTGATTCTAATGTACGGTGGCGTTTTCACAATAGCAGTCTATCTTCGTCTGAAATATGCTTCTCGTCTTTTTTTTAAAATATTGTGTGGGGTGAGGTATCCGAGGGCAGGGTGTTTTACTCTCAAGTGCAGACTTCTTACTGGCCGCCCGTAGGTACCTGCATACCGTGAAGGATGACATATGAGGCTCTGTGGTGGAGAACCATATGGTTGAAAGGGGGCGGGGAAGGTTTTCTAATGTTAATTCTGAAGCTGAAGAGCTCACATTTTCAGGACGAATATAACAGAGCGAATATTCTAAAAATAACGGATTGCTTCCAAACAAAGTTGTTACTTTCAGAGCCACCATAATTAATACATCTGATACAAATACTTGAAAAAACAATATTACGTTAATTTTTCTTCATACTGTAGATCCTAGTCTTGGTTATTCTGTTACGTAATAAGTCCATGTTTACCGAATGTCTGACAAAACAGTTTTTTCATATACATACATAATGTGAACTAAGAGTATACGAGAGAAAGCTGTACGTATTTCCTTTATTGTTTCCATTTTTAATATGAACATACTGTTACACCACCATGGCATCTCAACATTTTAAATTTATTTTTAGGTACTTAACTTTAATGTCATCTTTCGCCAAAATTTTTTACCATTGGGTTTTTGCAATTGGGGAAGTTATTTTTTTCTTAACCATTATTCAATACAAATAAAAAATCTTCCAAGATTTTCAGATCTTTGATACTTTCGAGGGAAAACATAAGACATATTCATTTGTTACAGCCACAAATTAAAACATGTTACTGTTTTGATTTAAGCAAATTTGTAAATGTAGTACTGTTTGTAGGTATGTCGCTTGTGAAGAGTTGGTATTAATAGTACTACCTTGTGAGAGTAAAAGTGTATATTATCGAAATACACTAGCGAGATCACCATAACTTTACATTATTCCCCATTCATTAAATTATAGGTAGAGTGCGA
This sequence comes from Medauroidea extradentata, assembly GCA_003012365.1. Lineage (NCBI taxonomy): Eukaryota > Metazoa > Arthropoda > Insecta > Phasmatodea > Phasmatidae > Medauroidea > Medauroidea extradentata. The sequence continues at coordinate 7,484 of PNEQ01036959.1, forward strand.
ATTTCTCTTAGATGTTAAAAAATATTTTCTGCTTTCACAGTACTCAATTGATTATACAGTTAAAGATCGAAGTAGGATATTGCTAGTTTAACACACACACGCGCACGCACATGCGCACACACTCACAGATAAAGAACATGATTGCCTCGTGTGATTCCAACTGTTGTAAACAGGATGTATATGAATATATTCCTTATATGTGATTAAATATTTCTGCAGTCACTTAAAAAAAAAACTGCAGCTGTGAATGAAAACTACATTTTACCAATAGCGCAAATTACATGACCGAAAATTTAATCTAAGATGTGTCATGTTGTGCAATACATACACACATAAATACACACAATATAAGAAATTAACATAAAGTTCGTAGCTTAACCTCCTTAGTCATTTTAAGGTTTATACTCTCTGAGAAAAATTAAGTAAAAAGTAAATAACTATTAAAGCATTCATTCGTTACTTGGCACCACTACCCTAACATTTTTCACTCACATCTAGGGAAGTGTTTTTTTTTTTTTTTAATAGTGAAGGAGATGGTCTACAGCAGTGTAAATTGTTTGGAAACCCTGAAGTATACTGTTGTATAGTTGGTTCACGATAAGTTGAGCACTTTTGACAACAGTTTTGTCTAACATAATGATTTATAAACAATATTGGTGACATTAGACTACAGTACAATCAACAAACTTTGATTGTTACGTAGGTTAAGTGTTAAGAAGTTGATAGAAACTATAAATTAACTGAAAGGAAATTTTTAACTAGGTCTTCAGAAGTGCTCATTTTATACTCCGAACCAACTATACAAAGTATTGGACGTTCAGATTAATTATCCGGTGGACAATATGATGCGCAGGATAAAATAAAAATATTATTGGACTTTGGCATTCTTACCGCTCTCTCGAAAGTATTAGGGACATTGAGTTATATGAGTAAAGTTGACTGTTTGACAGGTTACCATTGTAACGGCATCTCCCGGCCTTTTAGGGTCCGTGTCTACTCTGTCCGATGACGTTATAGCGGCTCGCTCGCGAAAACCCGACTTAATAGAGGTAATCGCCGCCACCAGGTGAGTTCAGGTCTTCACCAGGACCTACGCAAGATGTTCGCGTATGCTTCCGAGTGGAAGTGGAAGCATTGCTCGCTCACGCTACCCTTATAGCGCGGTTAGGCTTAACTTCGGAGAATCGTGGATCCGCGAGCGGTGAAAGTACGGACAAGGTTTTAAGGATGGAGACAAGACTAATTCGAAATAGCATGCAATCATTCAGCTGAAATGGACGATCTACTCGCGGTCATCCCTTCTGGTATCTAATACTTACCGCCTTAACTAGCTGAGGACTCTTACTCAACACCGTCTCATACTGTAATCATAATTATAATATACTGACGCACTAGAAATAGTGATTTACCGTTGCCAGTTTTGGTCTACAGTGGTGCACTTCATATGGAATAAAAATACAGCAATATCCAAAGTTATGCACTTTTATTAGATTAATTACTCTTCGAAAATTTAAATACATTATTAAGGTTCATAACTACACGAATTAACCAACGTCACCCTTATCCAATTATGACCCAATACATTCAAATTAATGTCAAAACGGCCCAAAATATATCTTATAAACTACTTGAAGTTACTTGCCAATATACGATGGACCCTCGTTCTTCCATTACAGTTACATGATCACGGCCTCTCCGTTAATCATGTTAAACTTAAGATACTAAAAAAAAAAATATGTATTAAGGTTCACACTTACATCATCAATGCCTGACAAAACTAATAATCTGTTTTTTAAAGTGCCTCTGTCGGGCTAAAATAGCACCGAAGGGCCTAACATAGGATGAACTATGGAGACGTCGGTGGACAGCTGCGCAGACGGACCTTCTTTTACCTCGTTCTGCCCTGGATCATAAACAACTGACCTCTCCTCAAGCACATCCCGGTATAATAAACCCTCTCTGACCAAAGTGGAGGTGCGAAAACAATATTCATCCGCCTCGACGGCGGACCAAGCAACGGAACTATATATTACGGCGGAGGCAATCAGGGCATCGTGCGGGGTAGGGGTTACCTGCCACGCTCGTCCCTTGTCGTCACGAGCAGCTGTTCATTAACGTCCAGGAGTGCGAAGGCTCGAGGCAAAAGCATTTTCTAAGTGTTCCCAGTCCAATATCAATAAATACAATTCTTTTACATTGGCTGGTATACGTTTCAATAAAATATTATACATTAAGATAAATTACAATAAACATATATTAAGAACATTTTGAGCTACCTTATACTAGAAAACTCAACAATATAAACGTTACTGTTTTTGACGTCGTTACATGAATATTATATTCACTAAACAAGCTTTTATAATTCTTTTAAATTGAACTTTTGCCTTCGCGACTCCGAACAAAGAGTAACAAATATGACTTTAAATCGAGATACACAATTACACTAAAAACAAATAGTTAGGGAGGCTGTTTCGTTATTAGTGTGTTGCAGTTTGTTGATTGTATGCAAGTTATCACATGTCAAAACGCATTGTTTGAGATTAGTAAGAATTTAATGTATAGTAGTACTATTGAAATAAATATTCTATAATAATTCAAGAACTAAATACTGCAACGAAATGTAGCTGAACATTTTCGCAGTTTTCAATTGTCTAAACAAAAAAAAAAAAAAATAAACAATAGAAAATTAATAATTTGTAATAAGTGTTCTAGTTCTGCAAATGTGTGTTTCGACTTAATTACGATGTCATTCTCATTTTAATTGTAATTTTTAAGGAGAAGGTAGTCCTCGGTTCAGTTTATGGTCCGGAATAAAACCAACAGGCTGCCATCTTCTCCCGCAAACAGCTATCCTCTGTAGGAAGTAACATTTCTTTATCGTGGACAGAGAAGAAAAACATAATGATGATATCCACACCATTAATATAAGTATTTTCTGGGCAGTCAAAGTAACGATTGGTCTGACCCGGTACCCTTGGGGACTCGTTTTATGGCAAACTGTCGCGAATGGGAAGATTGGTTGGGGGGGGGGGTGGGTTCAGTGCACTAGTCAGTCTTCTAGAATAGAAGATACCCGAAATAACATGACAACCACGTAGATGGCAGGGGAGGGAAAGTATCGTCTGCTCGCCAGTGTCGTCTGCTACAGCCTGGCGGTTTAACGAGACGAAGTAGCGCTACTCTGAGAGAACCGCTCAACTACACCAAATTCGACAAGCAAAATGGGCTCAATTTTTTCCTGTACCGTGTTACGTCTGGTCTATCTTTTCTCGCTGATTTTGCTTAATACAGTTAACAGGCTTACAGGTTTTTCGGAGGAAGAACATTTTGAGATTTATTGTTACCTTTGAAAAAAAAATTATCTCTGCTGCTTTCCATTGTTTTGGGAAAATTCTCTTAAAATAAAAATCCTTAAAAATACGTATTATATTTTCGTCTATATATGGCCAAACTTGTATGATTTCTATTGTTATTTAATCATAACCTAGTGTCATTTTTTTGATTACATAATGCCTCTAATATGTGGGTAGTTAAAATGTTACATATGTATTACATTTTCGTCTATATTTGGCCAAACCTATCGTGTGATTTCTATTGTTATTTTATCATAATTTAGTGCCTTTTTTAATTTCGTAATTCCTATACTACCTCAGTAGTTAAAGTGTCGTTTTTGTCTACTTCCTATTGTGTATCTTCTATTAAATGTATCTGTTTAAATTGTTCTGGAATGTGTGTAATAAGCCAATTGATGTTTGTAAACTTGTTGATATTTTTTTAATAGACATTGGAAGTATAGATCGTTTTAGTTTTTGTGTGACTGTTTTATAAGGTTTGTTCCAAAAATTTTTCAAATACCTGGTTATGAATTCCTGCCATATATTGACTCTTTTTATTTTAATTATTTTCGCCTACCTTCCTGTAAATATTCATTAAATTTTTGTATCTACAATTGCAACATTTCCTAAACTGGTTTTTCAATTTCTGTATTTGTTTTCTTTTATCAGTTAATTCGGACGTCAACCATTTTGGTTATGTAAAGTTAATTTTTAGTAGTTTGTTCCTTTTAATAAATTCCTGAATATGAAGTTTTAATAAATAGTCCTATTTCTTATTCAAAATCCATATTTACCAGTTTTTAGTATATCCATTATTAGTGCCCTAAATGCTTTCTCTCTTTGTCGTGATTTGTTTACTGGGAAAGGTTTTTATTACTCTTATTTACTTTATATAATTTCTCCAGATTTTTCTGAGATTTGCCATTGTATAAAATTGTGATCACTAATTGTTGTAGGTTAAATTTTTCAATCTATACATTTATTATACATTTCAGTAGTTACTGCAGTTATGTCTATATTAATAACTCAATTTATTGAATCGTGTGTAGAAATATAAAATCTTTTGTTTAAAGTATGTAAATCGTTAGTTCCCAAAAAAATTCGAATTCAAAACCTCGATCATTATCTTCGTTTGAAAACCATGCAGTATATTAGATTTGTAATTTTTATCTGCCCCTAATGTAATATTATTACCCTTTATTTCCCTTAATACTATATTTAAAACATTTCGAAAAGTACCCCAACATACCCAAAAACCTTATATTACCCTTCAAATTTTTATGTTGTGGAAAATTTACTATTAGGCTGATTTTCCCTGGATCCAAACTTGTCCATGTTTGACCACAAATCCTAAAAACTTTGTCTTTTCACCCAACAAAATTTTTCTGGGTTTACAGTAAATCTAGCTTCTTTAAGTTCATCAAAACCTCTTCAATGTGTTGCAAATGTTGATCAAAAGTTGTTGAGTACACACAAATATCATCCAAAAAGGAAATAACAAATTTATACTGAAATTCTCTCAATAAATGACTCAAGATTTTAGATAAACACTGTCCCCCAAAATTTACTCCAAAAGGTATGCGTTTCCATTCAAAATGCCCCAATGAGGTTTCAAATCCCATAAACTTTTGACTGTCGGCATCCAAAACACACAGATGAAAGGTTGAGTTTAAATCAAAAACAGTTTAGTATCAGGCTTGAGACATGTGATGAAAAAGTACATCAATATTTGGAAATGGAAAAGGATCTACAAGAATCTTCGCATTGAATTTACGGTAATCAAGAACAAGACAATACTTTCTAGGATGTTTTTTCTTTTTTACAATAAAATCTGGGGATGCATAAGCAGAAGAACTTTTGCAAATTTCATCTTGCCTCTCTAAATCTGCAACAATACCCCTAAAGGCTTCAAGTTTAGGGCGGGGGGAGGGACATTGATATAGGTAACATTTAACGAGTTTATCTTTCACCTTAATATGAACCGGTATCAGATCACATTACCGCAACCTAGATGTGTGCACATCAGAAAACTTATCCTTAATTACTTCCAATCGTTCACATTGTTGATTAGTGTCGTTTACATTGTTGATTAGTTAGCTCACTACCTTGAACATTCTTCCTTAGACATTTTTTGTTATTTATGTTTTGATGATTTCCCAACAAGGGTACAACATTTCTCGGATCAAACCTAAAACGTAAACATCTGGCGGCCCAATCAATAATACATTTGCTCTCCTGTAAAAAGTCCAAGCCCAAAGTACAATCGCAAATTAACCCTTGTGCTAGCCAAAAAGGTCTAGTCCAGTTATAGTGTTGGATTTTAAAGTGCAGGTTAAGTACTCTTCTGACCTAACACACTACTCCATTTGCCACTTGCAATTGGAACCCAGGCTTAACCTCCGACCAGTGCTTTAACTCAGGAAAATCTTTAACCAACTAGTTCACCCATTCCTGACTAGGGCTGAGCCGATACTGATTTTTACCGATTCCGATCGAACCGATATTTTATGACCGATACCGATATGTTGGAAGGCAGAACATTCTAAGGATAAATATCCGGGGTTTCTAGAAACAATTTTTTTAACATTGGCATTTTTTGCTTCATTTATGTAAAAAATTGCATTCGGTGTATCTCATGAGCTGGGAAGCTTCATGTCTATTCGCGTTTTTGACGTCTTCAGAGCGCAGCACCGTTTCAAACAAAATGGTGGACGTAGCGGGTATACGAAAGTGTAAACAGCAGATGGTCTTACAGTGATATTGGGTTGTTGCGGTTCTATTTTGTACGTCTCGACAAGAAAAAATAATGTTTGAGCCAGTTGTTGAACTCCATAAAATAATGGAGTGTGTGGGTGATTTTAAACGTCCGTTTACTGAAGGTTCGGAAATTATTAAGGCCATGCCTGGTAGTTTTGCAGTGATTTCGAAAATAATTTTTCCAAAATGAACTAATATCTCTATCACAAAATCGCTACATTGTTTTGTCACTAATACATCAAAGTTTCTATCTGAATTTTCCCGTTGCAATTAACACAATGGATTTTTAGATTCTTGCACCCAAAGTATCACATATTTTAGCATGAAAATGAGCCAAAATGGCACAAAATATTTTTTTTTACTGGCAAACGACTCATTTTTTTAAAGCCTACATATAATTGTGCATAGTATGACTTCACACGCTCTCAATTTTTTTCAACCCATTTGGTTGAAAACTTTTTGAGTTTTTTGCACCAATGTGAAAAAAACTACCGGGCATGGCCTTAAGGCTGGACATTTGATGGAGAATGGCATTATTTCCCGCAGCGATACTGAAACTAATTTAATGGCACTATGCCTTCAGACTTCGAATGTGGACAGTCTTCCCCATAAAATTGATGTCCAGCTTATAGAAAGAGAAGAAGAGAAACAGATTATTGGAAGAGGTACATGCAAAGCCGGGTCGGGAAAGTGCAAACATGTGGTTGCTGTTTTGATGTTCTTGAATAGGTTAGTGACAATTAGTGACATTTCACATGTTTTTAACTTTAAATGTTATGTATCTCGCATATTTCCATTCACTGTTAAAATACGTTACGGGTTATCTGTTTGGAAAGGGTTGATGCAGAGCAGCAAGTGTTTAGATAGCAATCGGGGTGTGATATTACGTCAGGTGCACAGCTTCCAGACGAAGATTCCACTATGAGGAATGTGAAATCGGAAGGGGGCAAACGAAGTGTGATCATAAATAATGGACAACGGTGGTTAACTGCAGGAGTATGAAGGGTTATGTGGCAGTTAGGACGTGGTAACAGAGCCGGGGCGGAAAACTTCTTGAGGGAAAGATGTGAAATGTGGACGAAAGAGAGAAGTGATGTTGCAGGCCTGTGGACAGAATTTTGATGGATAGTGGAGGCAATGTTGGCAAAATTTGTTCTTCAGAAAATAATAAGACCTAGGAAAGATCCAGTACTATAGACAGGAAATTAGACTGAAAAAAAATGTAGGCAATTGCATGACTGGGATGACAAGAAATAGGGAATCGATGAAACGGGAAGGCAGCTGGAATGTAGCATTAGGCAGGCAAAGAATGAATACCTGGAGAATATGATGGAAGAAGGAAGAGACAAAGATTGGAGTAGATTATTTGGGTAGGTCTATCTGAAGAAGGCAACCGGTGTCGGAGAAGGAACCCCAATGTTGACAAGCATGAATGGACAAACTGTGGCAAAAGACAGAACACTGATAAGGAATAAATATTTGCTGATTGTTTTACATTTTGTTAGTTTTTCAGAAATTTTTCAAAAGTACAAAAATCTTTTTCCATGGATTCAAATTTTCTTTAGCATATAGCCCATTTCATTATTTCTCATCTTTGAAGTTAATGTGCAGGAAATGGAAAAGGTGCAGAGAAGGGCAGCGAGATGGGTGAAAGGTAGGTAGAGAGGATAAGGGCAGGATGGAGAGGAGGATGGTAACTATAGGCCATCTGTGATGATGAAGGAAATGGGATGGAGTACATGGAAGGACAGAATGACACTTGGAAGACTGGTCAGGATGTTCAGAATTGTGAATGGAGAGGGAAGATTGGGAGGGTCACCTTGTACTAAGGGATGGTATAAAGGGAGAGAAAACAACAGCCAGAAGACCGAGAGGGTGTGGAGGAGAACGGAGCCGGGCAGGCAGTCTATGCTTGTGAGGTCAGTGTGGGAGTGGAATGTTTTGCAGGATGACTTGGTGTAGTTGAGAGGGGGTTGGAAAGTTCGGGGAGCTTTTGAGTGGTTTTTCTAGAGGTGGGAATGAGTGATCTCGCCACTGGACGGCAGCCCAATTGCTAGTATTTACTATTTATTTGTTTGTATCTTACCTAACGGATTAGGGGTTAATATAATACTTACAGGATTGTGCACAATCCTCCAACATTGTCATTAAATGCCTTACAAAAATGTTGATTGTTACTGTCAAGCCTCATGAAAGATAAAGTGTGGGTCTGATAATTTTCACATAAACTAAAGAATTTTAAATACGAACAACAATATACTATCCTACCAACAATATACTATCCTACCATAACAACATTGTCAACTGAAATACTATATAGAAAGGTTTAATCACATTTCTGAAGTATCTTTGAGGCACAGCTGATGTATCTCGTATACCATTCAACGTATTCCAAGTCCTAGTATTTCCATACTGCAGAACTATTGTTTTTTTATTATTATTTATTTATTTGCAGATAATGATAATTCCTGAGGGCAATTCCCCTTTGGTGGAACAGTACACTATTTGAACACATATGGCGGCAACCATACTGCATCAGTCTTTGGTTACATAGTTGTAAGACACTAATGTAAAATGTTATGTTACACACACTTATTGTTATACATTACAGAGATATGAAAATGAGACACATTTTTCACAACAGTCTTTGGTATTTAAATGCTTAAAAATACGGGTATGATAAAACACCACAACCTTATCTTATCTTTTGTGATGCTTTGTGTTTTGTCATAGAGGTATATGCCCAATTTTGTTAAATGCAATAATGTTTATAGAATTAGATGAATACCTAGGTAATGTGATACTGTGATTTTATTTTCAGGAAGCAGTCTTCAGATTTAGAGTTTCTGAGTTGCACAGATGTGCAGCAACAGTGGTGACATTTGAAAAATAGTCCTAAGGATATTTACAGACCAGTGCGAATTGCCGAAATGTGTTGCAGCAGTGTGAAGAATAATCAGTTGACTTCTGAAACGCAGGAATGTGAAACAAAACATGAATTCAGAACCGCTGTTTTAGATCTTATGCTAAAAGGTTTGTTAAAGAACAGCACAGCCCAAATAAATGTTTGCACACAGAATAACCGTTTGCAGTTTATATAAGTACAAGTTACAGCACACAATTATTTCAAATGCACGCACTAACTGTAACTAATTAATTATATGCTTGTTAATACAGTGTGTAGGCTCCTATTGGTTTTCCAAGTACAAGTATATTTCTTGGAATGCACTGTAGTTTTATGTGTACTGCCATTGTCATTATACAAAACCTAATGTGTCACATTTTTCGTTTTTAGCTACCATAACAACTCATATTTTCAGTAGTAGTAAATATTATATTCTTTTGTAGCATAATCGTACATCGGCTTCTCTAATAAAACCATGTACTGTAACAAACTTTGGTTCTCCAAACCAATAGTTACTTTACAAGCATTGTTTATCAATTTGTTAAAATTTATTCCTTTTGACTGCATCTACTCTGATATACCTACAGTTTTTATGGTTTGGCTAATCCTTGATGAAACTGTTATTCCACAGTTAAGTATAACAGACACACTTTTGCATGGTATTCTATCCCGAGGTGCAATAGACCTCTAATTTTTCATTCATTAGTAATTGTTAATCAGTTGTTTGACATTTTATTTTATGAGAAAGACTAACATTACTCTTTCAGTTTGTAATGACCGCAATAAATATGTTAAACGTAAGTTGTATGTGTTAACTTTTGAAACATTTTTCACCACCAACTTCTTATATGTGGTCAAAATGAAAAATCGCAAGACTGTATGTAACTAAGAAATAGGCTACCTGCACGGCATAACATAGATTTAAGCTTTATTCGATTTAGCAATCGATGGGAGCTTGCCAGGCTTCGCAGTAGAATACGAAATTGATATGTATATTGTTAGTGTTATGTAAAATATGTATAATTTTTAGTGTAAGTTAAATAATTACTGTGTTTGTTTTTAGGTAACCCATATTCAATGTTGTCGGTTCATCTGAAAGGAAGGAGGGCAATTTCAACTCCTCATACAAATTCCATTGAAGAAATTCGAGCAGCAGTGTCAGATTTGGTAATCTCCAGCAATTTGTTGCTCATTGACTCTTTTAGGGTTGAAAAATATTATGTGCAAGGGTGCCAACACGATGAACAGAACTTTTACAATGATCGTGTTGTAAAAACAGCTGGGGAAGCAATTGAAATTTGTTTGCAAACTGTTGAGCAAGCTGGTGATCTGTGGCATGCAGAGCGTAGGCTGAGAATTACGGGTAGGAAGTGTTATGCTTTGCATACTTATTCCAAGCCAGCAAAGGGTAATATCGCTCGGGACTGGGAAAGAAAATTTACCAGTTTAATCTTCCTTGTATTTTCGGGTAATTCTAGCACGAGTTTTGGAATTGCCAATGAGGATAATGCTATAAGAGCATATGAAAATAAAACTAAAAACTGCGTGACAAAGTTAGGTTTGATAATTAATCCTAATGCTCCTTGGCTTGCATACAGCCCAGATGGTGTTGTGCTGGACAAGGGCATTCTTGTTGAAGTGAAATGCCCAAGTTGGGTGAAATGTTGTCATGCAAGGAGCTGACAGGATGTAAGTATATGCGTGGAGGGAAATCAAAAGGTATTGAAGAAAAGTCATATTTATTATGGCCAAATTCTATTGGGTCTTTTGTTGACAAACCTGAAGATGTGTGATTTTGTTGTATTTTCAAAGGTTGACAACAAATGTATTATCATCAGAGTAGAGATTGATAAGGTTTTTCTTAGTGAAATGCTGAACAATTTTAGGACTGTGTATTTTTCCCATATGCTGCCATTTTTAATCAAAAAAGTACAGTGCACTTGATTTCCCAGTTAAGCCTATGTGAGTTGATATTAACATAATTATGTACCTGCCAACAATCTCGCTTTAGGCAGGAGACTGGATTTTTCATCTGATCTGTCCTCTGACTTAGTCATTCCTAAACTCCTACTTTTTGGTTTTAAGTTACTATTGCATTTTTTCATTTGTTTGGTGCATCAATAACTTTAAAGTGGCCGCATGGATGGTGCTTGAACTGCTTGCAGCGTGTTTTTTCTCAGAGACCAGTAAACATGCGTCCAGAATGCTTATCTACGAAAAGAAAACACACTTCAAACTCCTTGTGAAAGTGACTTTCAAGACATCATGCACATTGGAAGTATTTTTTTAAGCCCTTAAACTTGGCTAAAATTGGGTTTTTCACACAGTTATTTATCAAGATATATGTAACGTATTTGTTCGAGATGAGGCCTGCAAGTACATTGGACTTTGCTACAGTGACACATTCAATAAAATTATAGGGTCACCGCTTAAAGTCTCTCAGTAAAACATTAGGGCGGGAACATCACGCACGTTTAAGACTTTGGCAGTAGAGGCGATATCACAACACGTGCCGGCCGACGTCGCTCTCGTAGCACGTCATCGATTTTTACCGTGCACACACAAACATACCCTTCACCAGGCGTCTGCCTTAAGGCTAACACAGTACAGGACTATCCCACACAATACATAGGTATTATAGGTTGCAGGTTGTATGGTATTCTAAGTACTTAATTAACAGGTATTTTTTTGATATGTAACTCTTAAACACACATCTGAGGTACTTCAATCTGTTGTTGCTACAATTCTGCAATAATTTTGGGTGTTTTGTTTTAGTGTATACTCATCATTGGTGCCGATCAGGCTATTAAAGAAATATTTCATTTATTGTCTTAAGCTTATTCTCAATGTTATGTTTGGCTATGTTTACGTGTTTTTATTACAATAGTGTCCTAAATTTTCTCCATTGGTTGTATTTTGTGGAACTACTTGTGTGAGAACTTTATATGTGTTTTTATATGAAAATATTGACTGAAACATCTTACGGTGTTCAATATGACATTCAGAAATAATTTTTGGGCTTTTGACTATTGAGAATAGCATTTAGGTCATTATGCCATAGTGATTTTTTCGTTGCACATACAAGAAAGAGTTATTCTATGACATTTTTGAGAAAAAAATGTGATGGTGAATTTCTTAAAAAGAGCCGTATCTGTAGCACGAATTCAGTGGCTGTTGTCTACTTGAGAAACGTTTTATTACTGTTGATTATTTTATATCTTTAAGTAAAAATTTATTTTTAACAGTAAATTTATGTAAATTTATTGAAAGTAACTCTGCAACTCAATAGGGAACATGTGCAATTTTTTTTTAATGTTTTAATTCGATTTCGCAGGCATTTTTAAGCAATAATTACATTTTACTTTTAATTTCTATGCGTCGATTCCAGTGCAATCAGCAAAAAACGTAACGTAATTTAAAAAGCCCGCCGAAACGCTCGACTTCAGCATGGCGCCCGCTGTGACGTCATCCGGCGAAACTCCAGCCCGCTTGCTGCCTACGGCCCATAGCAAACGTGCGCACATCGCGAGAAGTATGACAAAAAGTTAAAGTAATCTCGACTTGGCGCAAAACGAAAGACGTTCATATCTTATATAGCACGTAAGTGTTCTAATACATACTTAAAAATAATCGGGAAGTTATTTGTTCCTGAACGAAAACTTAATAAATTTCGCAAAGCAGTGGATATAAATTATTCGGAGAAACTGCGATTCATCACTACAATAGTTTACATTTTTTGTCTTCAATGCTTGCACATAATATTTTGGACATAGGTTCAATACATTATATTTCTACAAATAATTGTTTTTGTGAAATGTAATCTGAGTGACCTAAACACAAACTAAGCTCTATTTAAACCCGAGGCATTTAAGATATACGAGTAAAACCCAAGCAGGTTACTTTTACAAACGCCGATAGTAATTCAGAAGAAAGAATAATATATACACACAAATATTAACTTAAAGGCAATCATTAAAATATTAGTCAGGGTAAATAACTTGCACACAGCATTCATGCATTACGCGCAGCATTACATAGTTCGAGGTCTACCGGTAGATAGCAGCGTGGTGGAACCTACGTAGTTCCAGAAGTCACTGTAGGTAGCAGAACACAATAAAATGTATTAATTTTATACCTAAATATTGTAAAGCCTAGCAGATATTGTTTGCAATTCAGTTCCAGTCAATTTATACTACAAATGCGTACAATTATGAGAATATATTCTAAGTTTGAGTTAACGTTCGTAGTTGGTAAACATATATATATTTTTTTAATGTAAGCGTGGTTACAACCAAGCACACAGCAACGAACCATTGCACTCCTCACATTTTTTTACGTTTATTATTTTATATATCCTATTTCCAGATAAGGAGCGTAAGAGTAAGTCACACATTTGTATAAAATAAGGATAATTTATTTCGCGAGAGGCAAACAATCGAGCAGAATCGTCGGAAAAAGAAGCTGTTCAGCTTTTGGAAGCGTCTTACGAAAATGGTACGTGAATAAGCTAGTGATTATTTAAACTATTATTAACATGTTAAGTACGGTATCGAAGAACGACTAATATTTTAGTGTGAATCTCACGCCACAATCGCATTTCACTTGATATTCTCTCAGGCGAGATATGAGAAACAATTAGGCTATAAATGCGGCTCTGAAATGGTGCTAACCATTAGCTACACGTATTTGTTTGTATTAAACGCATATTCTGTAACACAATTCACCACCACGATAATATCCACCGTACTACACGCTTAAAACACTTCTACACGAGCGTGTTGTGGCTGCAAGTCGTTTTGTAACTCCTAAAGTAATATACCGACACCATAAACAACGCAACTGGACTAGCCACGACTAGGAAAACGTGGCTTCCCGCCAAGATAATTTCGCCTAGTGACGTCAAGCCAATCACAGAGTGTTCTCATCCCGTTTGAAAATTTCTGAATTTCTTACATTTACGGCGACGTATTTTTACATGTTAGATGTTTTAAGTCTCGGCATTAAGTACACATGTTATTTAACAGTAAATCTAAATGCTGGTAATGTTTTTAGCTAAATACCCGACACACGCATGTTCCCCATTGTCCTCGAGATCCCTTGAGGGAAATACAACCATGAAATTAATTGTTGTTGCTGTGTAGTGTCTCATGATTAGTTCCTAAGCTCTCTTGTTGCAAAAATGTGATACAGTTAATATTGTAAATATTAATGCTATTAATGTTCAATTGAGTTCAACATCTAAGTGTTCAATGATGGTAAATGTTTGTACAGTAATGTTAGAGATGGGCTACCAGCAAGTAAAAGTGACATATTGTTCCTTCTATGTTATGTATTGTAAATATCTATGTATATCATTTGACGAGTCCTATACTACTTGTACAATTTCTGTATGTATTGTAGTCGACAGGACAATAAAAATTGAACTGAATATAGAACAACAAAAATAACTATCATAAAATTGCAGCCCTTAATTAACGTGTGTTTAAGTTGATACAAGTGTTTGTTGGGTGCACTTATCACCCTTATACTTAATTTGTCTTTTCAGTGCTGCCAATTTATATTCATCAATTTATAATAAAACCTTCCTTTTTGTTTTTTAAATAGCAGTTAGCTAATGCAAATATTACAATTTATATTAGCAATTTGTATTTACTTCAAAACTGTGCTTAAATAGCACTAGTGTGTGTCTTCAATTGAAAGGTGATGATAATTTTTTATGCTCCTAGACATATTCCCCTTTTTCGACATGGCAAAGTTGGCAGATATGTAATTAGTTTTGGCTGTAGCTACATTTATATTTATTTTCAATGTTGTCTTACTAAGTAAAGTACTTTTTGAATGCAAGGTTCAGGTGTACTTGTTCTGGTATGTTTTACGAATGTTTGACAAAATCGTGAATAAATTGTTCTTGTTCTCACTGTGTGCGGATCAGATTTTTGTTTTGAGGGAAATGCCGTTATACAGCTCACAGTGTCCTGATTTGACAGTGTTCTGTGGCGTGACCCTGCTGGCCTGCGGGAAAATTTATATCCCAGTGGATTAGTCTCTTCTTCGCTGAGGCAGCACCTCCAAGTGAGGCACAGCAAGCCAATGTAGGCTGTACCTGCAATGCCCTGTGGCTGTAGCTCCTGTAGTCTCTTTTCAAGTTCTTTCGGCTGATACAGGTCAGTAAGGCATCAGGGATGAAAACTTACCTGTGTTCATAATTTTTTTAATTGAGGAATTCTTGTGTGAACTGTATTCAGGAACTTGACTCTCTCTTGGGTCCTGTAACGATGGGCAGAAGTGTGATATGTTTATAAAGCATAATTGTCAAGTAAAATAGGATGACCACAGACGTGAAAAAGTTGGAGGATTATAAATTACGGCAGTCAGGTAAACATGTAAATACTAGGGAATTTTTAGTAGTACCAGGGAAACTTGTTTATGTATCATGCGTTAAAAAGGAAATATACTAATATAATTAAATGCTTTTTCAGTAACCACTGACTTTGGACAAGAAAACTAAAATACGAAACATCACACATTAATAAAGTGTTATAATATATTTAAAAGTGCTTCATTATGGGGTTTGCCTTGTTTATTTACTGTTGCCGTATTGCTTTATCAGGATCGGGGAAAACCTCGAACAGTCAACTGTATTTCATTGTTGTATGAAGACAATTTAAGTCTGTCTCTGGTAAGATAAAAAAAAAATTCATAGTAGTTCCAGATAATATTTCAAACTGGATTTGAATAAAGTTTAACAAAACTTATCAGATTTAGGTATACGAATACTAAATAAAATGTGATAGAAACTCCAGTTTTTTGGAGTAAAAAACCAAGACAAGCTGTAAGGAGACAGACACAAACAGAGAAAAAGGATTGTAAAAAAAGTGTATTCTGCTTGCAAGAATGCGGTATGCAAGAAAATGTTTTATTAATTTTATGTTTTAAACTGAATTATATTGGAATTGATTTTATATAGTTTGTTGATACATGGTTGTTCCTGGACGAAACTTCAACTGTACAAAAATTTAATTTTAAACATCTGTAGAAAATTTTAGACTGCCAAAAAATTCTCAGTCACTTTGCAGAAAACATTTCCTTTACTTTGTAATACGTTTAGTAAATTAATTACATATTACATTTAAAATGCACATGTACTCACAAGGTACCGTAGGGCTTGATAGTGACCACATAGTAAACTGACAATATTAGGTGTCACTGTCAAGCCCCACGATACCTTGCGAGTACTAGTGCATCTTTAATTTTAGTATGTAAGTAGTTCCCTAGTGGCCTTTGTTTCTTCTCATTCCCCATTGCTTTTGTAACTCAGTATTATGCCGCATTGCTCTTGACAAACTTGTATCATATTTTACAGAACCAGAGTTCTTAACACACTGAAAAGTCAGGAAAAATTTTGATGGTAGGGGAAGTTCATTTTTATGCATGTAAAAGTGTAATTGAAAAAAAAAGTTTTATTGTAGAGCTGGTTCGAACGTCCAAACCGAACCTGTACTTGTAGGCTAAGTTGGGAGATAAAGTTCTACAAAAAATAGAGTTCAGTTTCGAAAAATAAATAAAACGTTCGAGTTCGGTTCGAAAATCTGCAAACAAGTAATTATCAAACTTCTAAACGAACTCTCACTAAAAACGTATCCCACGCATATTCTAGAACATAAGCATACGTGATTGTATTGTTTACATTGGTACAGAAAAAAAGGACTATAATAGAGTGGTGATCGATAGAGCGACACGATAGACAAGATGGTGTCTCCACACCCTCATGCACAATTTTTGGCCTGTTTGTGTGATGCATGTTTGGCACCAGTAGTGCGTTATTTATACTATCACTAATATGTTTTCGTACACAAGTGCAACGTCTCTCAAACTCGAATCTTGACTTTGACTGTAAAATATTGCTCCTAGCTATTATTTTGTGCGGTAGGTACTGAAAATCAAGTGGTATATTTTGTGCAAGTTAATTGTGTAATATTTATAAATAAATAGGACAGCGTACCAAATAGATTGGTATTTTGATATTTTATCTTGATGAACAAAGAATGTCTTTCATCTCTTTTGGAAAATGTCAAAGGTAAAATATTTTTCTTAATTGCAATAATAAAAGAGAAACCTTTCAGTTTGAGTTTGGTTATAGTTCTGTTCGAGTTTGATGAATAGCAGGAAGGTTCGGTTTAAGTTCAGATTTGAGGGAGTTATTGCTTCATTAAGTTAGGTTCGTTGTAGAAATTTGATTTCGTCCCAGCACTATTTTATTGATATCCCGCCTTTAAGCTGATCAGTACACAGTGATTAACAGTTCGAATAGAGGGTTCTTATACTCCCTGTATGATTAGATATGAACAAACACTAAACTCAAAATTCAAGTCTGTCATTCTGTAAGCCCAAATTTGTCTGTATCATCACATCTGTAAACCATGTACAGCAACAATAAAAACCCACATCATTTAATCATGCTACAGAATATTAGGCTTACCTTCTGCATTTGCATAGAAGTAAGTCATGTATTAACAGTTAAAGATTTGTAAATTTCTTTATATACTTGTAATGCAGAAAATGTTCATCCAGTGTTATGAAGTAAACCTAGAGCAGTAAAAATATTAAACTGTTAACAATACAATATGATGTGAATGATAAGTATTACTGTATTTACGTACACACATAGTAATAGTTCCAGATTTCAACACTTTTTAAAAATTTTTTGTAGGGTGTTGTTACCTACCAATTGTACTTGGCTTGTTCATATGAAAAAAGAAGCAGGCGAGAAGAGTTATGTACAGTGTGTGACAAGTGATTTTGTAAATATTAATGAAGCGAATATATGTATTTAAATCTAGTACAGTGCTTTTTATTCTCGGTAACCCTTCACCTGTTGGTTCATGAGTCTTGGATTTAACTAAAACATTTATATTTTTTAAGTTTTTGAGAAGTGTTTTCAAAATTGAAACTAGTATGGTAGGAAGACTGTGTTTTGTATCATTTTAGATTTTCTGAAGGCACGTGTGTGTGTGTCATATTTCTATTACATTTAATTTTTCTAAAAATGGAGGCTGGAATACAGGAATTCATATGCAAACTGCAACATTTTGGATTTGTTGATAGATCTAAAAGTGTATCATAAAGTTTTTTTTTCTGTAGAGTTGCACCATTAGTTATGCAGTAAGTAGTATGTCATTACAAAGTGAGTAACTCCAAAAAGCTGAACACACAGAACTAAGTTTTTGCACTGTGTATATTCAAAAGTATATTTTCAGGTTAGTGAAGTATAATTTTTTTCTGTATTTGATTCATTAATTTTGTCTATTGCTGGTAATACATATTAACTAAGAACAGCAAGCAAGTATTATATTATTTGTAAGATTGAAATTTAGACTAGTTCGATTTTTTCTGAACTCGTATCGAAACTTTGATAACATATCTACTATTTCAAATTGTTGCTTTATGCTCAAACTTTACATTTACATTTGAAGAGATAAGTGAGCTACATTACAGAAATGACAATTTTTAATTTATATAGTCACACTGTTGCATTACGTTCTGTCTAGGTGGCAGCCTTTACAAGAACAAGGAAATTGCAGGTTAGATTAAATTAGAATACCTGTTGAAACTACATAAAGCCTTGCAGTCCCTTGTGAAACAATTTATAGAAAATCTACTGTATATGCCACCATAAAGTTTTCTGTTATTACTACTCCAGTGCGGCTCATGTTTCTCTAGGATCTGTCAGTACTCTGAACATTGGGCAATTATTTATTTTCATTCACAATAAGTGTTAAAGGAGATTCCAGTAACTACAGTTTACAGACTTTTACTTTATTTTAATTTATTGAAATTGTCTCAAAGGCATTATGCTACACAATTCAACAGAGATAAATTATGTATATATATATATATATATATATATATATATATATATATATATATATATATATATATATATATA